>JAGDYQ010000033.1:4430282-4522724 GCA_021962125.1 Bulinus truncatus
CACACACACACACACACACACACAGGCCATGCTTCGATTTACATTTCTCATGTCAGCGGTAAGTAATTACTGCAGAAAGTACGAGACCGGGGGGGGGGAGTCTACAAACTTTAAGGCGATTACTTCACGATCTGCACTATAACCCCCACCCCCAACCCGTACCACCTCCCCAATTTACCCGACACCCCCTCCCCCCCTCAACCCCCCCCCACCCGCACAATTCCATCAGTCATACTACCCATTTATTATTTTTTCCCCCCTTCCACCGTCCAACCCATTTAGTCGGCGATGATTGATTCTGACATAATTCTGTGGAAGTAACGTTGTTCCCTTTTGTAATCGTCGCTGGAAACTCCCCCCTCCCCCTATTCCCCTGTTTCCGGAAGGGATGAGAGAGAAGAAGGAAGAAGAATAAATGACCGTTAGCCGCGGTCATCCGGTGGTGAACTCCCTAGGGCGAAAATATTTACCGCATCCTGGCCAGAGGACGACAAGATTCGTATGTTATAAATAGCCTCATTGGTCAGTGTCATGGCAGCGTGGCCCGAGAAGGGGAAAAGCTCCACACACACCCCCCCTTCTCCCTTCCCCCCAAAAAACACTTCCTTCGTCTTCCAAGAAAATATTAGCCCAGTTGGTGGTCGAGCTGGATTGACAATGTATTGATTAATTTATGTGATTTTTTGGGATTTACAAAAATAAATAAATAAGGTAAAAGTAAAATGATAAAAAACAAATAAAGTATAGAGATTATAAAAAAAACATTTATTGTGAACAGAGCAAAACAGAAGTACGTCAACAAGCTTGCACTCATGCGACTGAAAAGATACAATTATTTCAGCAATCATAGAACAAAACCATTAACACTGGGAAAGACAAACAAAATAAGTGGACAGACGAGTAAACTGACGCAGAAAGTAAAAAACTGGACGGACAGAGTAGACAGACTTGAGAGAATCGGGTAATAAAAGAATGGACAGAATAGAAATATGTAGACTGACATGAACAAAGGACAGACATGAACAAAGGGGCAGAAATGAACAAAGGACAGACAAAATAGAAGCAGACAGGCAATACAAAAGTAAACAGATGTAAAAGAAGAAAGATAGAAAGACCATACAGAAGTAAATAGTTAGGAGAAAAGCTAAATAACAAAGTGAACCCCGCAAAACGTGATTAGTGAACCATAAAACAAACAATAGTTTCATTATGGTTCATACATAAATACATATGATGGACAAAGGCTAATCACCACTGTTTTTAAAAAGTTATATGCCGGAGAAGTGACTTACCCCAAAAGTACTATGCAAGAGAAGTTACTTACCCCAAAAGTACTATACAAGAGAAGTGACTTACCCCAAAAGTACTATACAAGAGAATTGATTTACCCCAAAAGTACTGTATAAGAGATGTGACTTACCCTAAAAGAATGAAGAGTACCGAAGTATATAGGCACGAAGGCTAACCAAATTATACATGTGGTGTACATGGAGAAACCTATAAATTTGGATTCGTTGAAGTTTTCGGGAATTTTCCTCGTCTTCACGGCGTACACCGTGCAGACGATAATGAGCAGCATGTTGTAAACGAGGCTGACGAGAAACGAGATGTCGTCACTCTTGCACTTCCGGATGACGACTGGCTCCCTGGAATCTGGATAGACAAGTCTAGTTCCGGGCGGTTCTAGAAGTAGCCAAACCGATGTAAACAGAACCTGGGGATGAAAAATGGAATCAAGTATGTTAATGGCATTCAACGAGCTCTGACGACAAAGAGCAAAATACAAATACAATCTTACATAACAAGATGTTGCATGATTGCTGTCGCACAGTTATAAAATTAGAAAAAAAATCCAAAAAAAAAAAACAGACGACAATGAACAAGCAACAACTAAGTAACATAAATTAATATTCGCGAAACTCAATATTAATTAGCATATTGTATATATATATATGTGTGTGTGTATTTATATATACCAGACGTTTTAGGGAATGAACGAATGTTTTTAAAGTAGATTTAGTTTTTATAGCAATTGATGTTTGTAAGTCAGATAGAGAGCAGGCCTAAATAGATGTGTGAAGTCCCTGTAAGGATGAGATGAAATCTCTTAAATCCTATAAACCACTAATGGGATGGTTTTTATGGTGTCCTTCTTTCATCCCAAACCAAAGCCGAAAGTGCAATGGCCATGAAGACACCACGGGGCCTGCATGACCTGAAATATTTATTGGTCCTCAACTGAGATCGAACCCGGGACCATCAGGTCGCCAGACGAGCGCTTTATCGCATGAACATCCGTGCCTGAATAGATAGATACTATCGTATGCAAGGCAGATACAAAGTGCACGGACAGATGACAGCGTTTTTAATTCAACATCAGAGTACAAAGTAAAGATATTGCATCCGTTACATTCGTTAAAAAAAAAGGGAAGGACATTTTTAAACGAGCATCTGTCAAATCAGGTGAGAGAAAATTGAAACAAAAAAATCTCGGAAAGATTATTCTATTTTAACCTGGTAAACACGGTCTGGGTTTGTCATGTCCGTTGGGCGAGGAATGACGTCAAGCACATGACGGCAGATTCTATTAGGTCGGCCTGGTCATCTATTTGGGGGGGGGGGCGGTGAGGTTATCGAGTTTTGAAGCCATCCTATCATGCCAGTCAACTGAAGGTCGGGTCAACGTGTCGCTATTACGACTCCACATGTCCCGCCCCTCCCCATTTTTTAACTCACGCAGGCACCCTGACACACACACACTCACTCACAAGAAACTCACTCAACTAGACACAGGCGAAAACGCCACATTCCAAAATAAAAATTATTTTTTTTATTATTTTTTTCCTTACTTTTTGAATAAAGAAAAACTAAAAATATGATAAAATATTTTTTTAAAAATACCCATAAATAGCAGAAGTGCATTTTTAACGACTGTACATTTTGTTACTCCTTGTTATTTGTTTACTAGCTCTAACCTGCAAATATCTATGCATTGAAATAGACTACAATTTATTTTTGAGGCTATCATTAATAGGTTCCTCTAGTTCCAGCTGTGGTCAGGTTATTTTCCCGGTTTCTGACAAATCCGATATTTCCATGATATCTGATGTTTAAATCATTCGCGACGAACGGCAGTTGATTTCAACCTATTTCAAAGAGTACAAGAAGATGGTACAAACATTTACATTATGTAAGGGAGATAACTCAAGTTATGCGTATGTTGATGAAGTCATAGGTAGATTCGTTCTTATGTATCAGGGTGGGTGGGTGGGTGGGGGGTTCAGAGATGTTTTTGGAGTCTATTCGAATTTATCTTTGGGGGGCATCTTAGAATCAGAATAATTAGAATAAATTATATTTTTCTATAACAACGGCAGATAAAGTGATTGTGCGGTTATCGTAACTGACAGACGCCTTTACCACCCCAACTTGAGTCAGGTACCCATTCAGGTTGACCTGAAGGACTTCGACTTGGTTCTCAATTCATGCTGACAGTCCAGCATTGTGGCCCCATTCTACCATCCGTCACCTTATATCAAGTTAACCCAAGCGAGATTTCAGATCATTGGTCATGAAAATACTGTGTAAAACCATTCACATAATAAATATGATAGCATCAAATGTATAAATGTTTGTCCCGATGAATCAGCCGAAAATATGTAGCATTAGAATAAAATCACAATTTCACTCAATGGCCCAATAGGTAATGTATTCTCGTCACCTGAAGTTTAGTTCAACATTTCAATCACATCTCTAAAATAAGGTGAACGAACGAACTATAAATGAAATTTAAAAAAAAATGCTTCAACATCGGAAGAAAAAAAAAATGGTCTGACGATTTCGGTTCAGAATGACGTGCTAGAAAAAAATTGGGCCAGAGAATCTCTCCGTGCTGTTGCAAATACTCCATCCATTAAATGGCATGCTGGGATACCGAGTTCCAGCGTTGATCCAAGCTTTGGCCACACACATGTGGCATGTGGCGGTGCAGTTCTTTCATTACTTTAACAAGTACGGGTCTTGTGTCCGATTGCCGTGCTAGTTTGTTATGTCCACACTAAATATACATTTGGTGAGTGCATATCTGTCAACCAACATGCTTGTCATTTGAGTGCGAATGTTGTCACCAGTAATCCACCCTCCTTACTCGTTCTTAAAATAAATTACCAATGTCAGCCGAGCAGTTCTTACGAATTGGCCAATAAGGCGACTGCCTGTACCCTCCCTCCCACTAAGTGGACCCCCTGTAAGTAAAGTTCCCTTAGCCATAGTGGGCCATCGGGGCACATGAAGGGTAGAATTCATCTGTTTCTATAACCTCGGCATATGAAGGGATCGTGTGGTCAGCACAATGCCCAGCCACCTTAAAGTCAGGTACCCATTTAAAGTTGGGTGGACTTGTGGGACGACTTTGAAACAACTTTCACCTGGAAAAATTCCCACGGTTCTCACCGAGGATC
Source organism: Bulinus truncatus (assembly GCA_021962125.1). NCBI lineage: Eukaryota > Metazoa > Mollusca > Gastropoda > Planorbidae > Bulinus > Bulinus truncatus. The sequence continues at coordinate 4,434,743 of JAGDYQ010000033.1, forward strand.
GGAACCCAGGACTCTCAGGTCGACACTCGGCCATCTGTCCCGGACCCCCCCTGCAGGAATCTACATTTTACCAACCGGAAGGAAAGGCAGAATGAGCAATCGTCTAGGGCCTCAGGCTAAAATGAGTTAAACAGTTTGGAGGTTGTTAGTGAAGGCCCCCAGTTTTCATAGATGATTGTGGGCTCAATATTTAAAAGCAGCAACCTTAAAACTTTGTTTTCCCAGAGCCCCCATGTGATTTTCATAGGGCCCTTAAAAATAGTTTTGCCAACAGCCCCCCCCCCCACCCAACCATAGAATGTCCCTGAATGTCAGGCTCCTACAACCGATACCCATTAAAAAATATATGATCGATTTTCACGGTGCTCCTATCCCAGTTCCCTCTAATTTTCCTATGTAAAGTTGTGAGTGTCAAGAGACGAAACACTTTTGCGCTCTTGTGTTGGATATGTGCGTGAGCTCGGCTATTTGCGTGCACGGCCACGTGCACACAGTTTATAGGGAACTAATTTTCGAGGGGACCACTTGGGAAAGTGCTAAATGAAAGTGTAAAGACCACCTTTCTGGAAAACCTATTGTCATATATATATATATATACATATTCTGACCTATTTACGCTCTACGTATTTATGTGCCCTTAGACTGCCGTTAAAAACAATGAAATATAAATAGTCATTAACAATGAACCTTTTTGATTTGGTTGGGAGGGTGGGGGAAGATTGAGTGTGTGTGTGGGGGGCACTCTATGACATAATGAGCCTCTTTCTGACCAGCCCTCGCCTCTCATAGTCCTTTCAGCTAAGGTTCTCCTACTTCCCATCAATCGTTTTGGTTCCCTCCCCCCTCCCCTCATTGGTGGATGACAATAGAGACTGACAGAATGAGGAACAAACAGATGTACAGATTTGGTGGTAAGGCCAGAGCCTTGGGGGCGGGAGGGGGGTCACCAGCAAAGCATTTGAGAGGTGAAGCCTTGAAGAAACAGAACCCCCACGCCCCCCTGTCGTGAAGGGAGGTCATTTAAATCCCGGTGCCCCCTTACACTGCGCCTCAGCTTGCCTATAAGACGTCAGCGGATAGACAGACATGTCCGACAATGTCCGTCAACGTAAAATACATCTGGGCATTATGATCCGGCCAAGACAAACACTTTGAATGTTTTATTTTATATTATTATTTTTTTTTTTAATTTCACTGCACGCGACATAAGAGAACAGTTTGTTTGTACTGAACGTTTTATGTTACTCAACCCCTCTCCTCACACATTTTTTCTGTTAATGCCAACCAACGTTTGAGTCTGTGTGTGTTTCAGTGTTATGTCATGGGTAACAGTCTGAGTGTTTCAGTGTTACGTCAAGTGTAAACAATCTTTGTATTTCAATGTTGTGTGATGGGTAACAGTCTATCTTAATAATAACCATAACATTCCTTTTTCTAAAACAAAAAAAAAATAATTTATATTCGCGTTTCTTAAGAAGATAACTATTGCGCATCGATAATTTTATAATCTGAGATATGGATCACAACCTCACTTAAGTCCCTTGAGGCACGAAGCGTGGAATAAAATTGTGAGCCCTCCCCCCCCCCCTAAAGAAAGGGGAAACATAAAAAATCGGTTACAAAGTTGAGCGGCCCTCACATATTGGGACTCTAGACACGCGCCCGGTGCTCCCTCTGTTGAATTCGCCCCTGGGAGGGGATGAAATATTTAAAATAAAGTTAATGACAGTTAAAAAATCAATAGCTAGGAAATTAAAATTTATCATAGTTCTAAAGGCCCTAAGTGTAGATGAATTATAGAGACCTATCTTTTTATATAGCCAAGGCACATAAAGGGATTGTGTGGCTGGAACAACATGATAACTCTACTACAGTCAGGTCAGGTGGACCCTGAATCAACTTTCATTAGGGCCATGAAAAACTCCCGTAATTTACATCAGTGATTGAACCCTAGACTTTCAGGTCGAATGTCAAGCACTTTGCACAGCTCTATCATCCTCCCCACCTATAACTTGAAAAGTACTAGGTTGAAATATATATATTTATATTTATAATGTAGCGTTTATTTTATAATTTATGGATAAAAAGACCTGTGTTTAAGGAAGGATAAATCAGGCCAGAAGTGGATTTAGGTAGATTCGGACCCTGGGCGTAGGGAGAGAATAGAATAATGTATGTAAAAATCGGGATTAGCGGGGCCCTATTGATGACCGTGCGCCTGACTGTGGCGCCGAGAGCCAACACGGACCCCAGGGCAGGACATCATTACGGGCCCCTTAATAAAAAAAAGATCGTGAAAAAAAATGACCCCCCCCCTGCCCCTTCTCTCGGCGTGCCTGGCGCCTGATAATAAATCGGCCTCTGCAGCAAGCTATGTGTGTGATTGCTTGAGCTATAAAAAATTTTTAGGACACTTTTAATATTTCAGTATTTTTAGAGCATTTTCGAAAAAAAATGCTCTATTGTCCCCGTTTTGTCTGTCTGTCCGTCTGTCTGTCGTCATCACCCTAGATCTCAACAACCATAAGTCCTAGACCCATGATGTAGATATCATTTTGTAGGTCTTGGCCTGCCAAAAAAAAAAAAACACGATCTGACCTCTCAGGGCCGTAAAATGGGGCTTATAAAGTACCGTTTTTTTACTATATAAGCTTTATTAACAAAGGAGCGCCCTATATCTCAGCAACCATAAGTCCTAGACCCATGATGTATATATCATTTTGTAGGTCTTAGCCTGCCATGTGTACATCAAAAGTTCATTTCGCGATAGGACCTCTGAGGGCCGGGCTTCAGGGCTCCTAAGGGGCTTATATATTATATATATGGCCCCATTCTACACCTTGCACGTTCAATAACCCATTCATTTGGTGCGAAATACTGCAGCACGTAGTTTCACCAAGATTTATTAAGAAACTCATCAAATGAAATAGTAAGCTTGTCTTCTGAGTTTAATTGAAAGTATCAGAGCTATGCAACAATGGACGGAGTTTTCGGACGATTAAATGACTACAATTTCGAATGTTTTCAATTATAAGTCCTATTTCACTAACCACAAACCACTTGTAGTTAGATTTAAAAGACAATAATTTTTTTTTCAAATATAAAGAAACGTCGTTATAAAATTTTTTTTTTACAGATATATGCATTACACAATTGAATTTATAAACATTTCAAAAATTTACAAATATTTACTGAAAGCTAACAAACGTACTGATACATAACACGAAAATGCGCTAACACGTCCTGTGTCCAGAATGGAACAGGCTTAATTGCTGTTTTTTATTACATGCCTTACAGTTTAATTAAACAAAACATACTTTTCCCCATGAGAATGAAAAGTACAAAAGATCAGAAAAGGGGAGGGGAGATAATTTCATATATTGAACTGGTGCAATTTTATCCCCCCTCTCCACTTAGCTCCCCCACCCACCCCACCCCGACACACACACACTTTTCTGATCCTGTCACATCAGAAGATTTCCACATCTTGTTGGTGGCGCCCCCAATTGGCGTCTAGCACGAACACAATCCATTTCCATACTTGGGTTGTTGTTTTTTTTTTTATCAGCTAACAAGACAAGCAGGTTGTTGGAATCTACGCTCTTGTTTTGTTATTTCAATGTTGTGACATCCCCCCATAGAGTTGTATTAATGTAAAAAAAAACATTAACAAAACAAGTATCATGGCCATAATTTACAGTGTCATGCGTAATCGAATAAAATAATAGCGATTTGGGTTCTGCGTAAAATCGAAAGTAAAGAATTAATAAAACAGTATTCCAGCTTAAAATACAATCATGAACAAATCGGATCTGCCCGAAACCAAAAATAACCCAGCCTACCGATCAAGCCTAAGGGGGATATAACTCTATGCAAAGGTTTTGCAGGATGCAGCTAGTAAGTCTATATTATGAATTAGCCTGCCGCATTAGTTCCTGGAAGTCACAAGTCACTTGAAGTCACGTCAACTACTTTATTTGATTAAATCATCAGATCAATACAGTTCAATGTAATTCACTCATTTATTGTAGTTTATGAAAGTCACGTGGGACTATAAACTAAAAAAAAATAAAGAGTCATATTTAAACATGTTTTTTGTAATGCCGTAATATTTATTACGACTCTTATCCGCATATATATATATTTATGGAATGGAGTACTTGGTGCTTGTTTTTGCCTAATACCCGTACTTGAGATCTATTAGAGTAATTTTTTCAAGTACTTGTATGCCTTCTTGTATTTACACCTTGGGTACTTGTCTGTCTGTGTGTGTGTGTTCAAAGATGACAGCGGCGATATGGCAAACCAGCGAGACGTCAACATTACTGACAGATCAAGGGAACCGGCCTCATACACGGGCACCTCAACATGTAACTAGACCTAACTTTCCTGTATGCTCGTATTGATTACTAAACGGTCATATTCATTATACCGTCTCCGGTCCCCCCCCCCGGACCCCCCCGCCCACCTCTTATCCTACATTCTCCCCGTAAATTAAAGATCGTTATCTTTAAAATTGGTTGAGAAATGAGATAAAATAGAATCCTACATCGGCAGTGTGTAGGTGTTTTTTTTAGGAAAGAGAGTACCCAGAGAAGGCATTACGAAGTTGGAGCAGTGCGCGGTACTTTGCGCGAGAACAAAATGCAGGGCCTAGAATTTAGTTGTTTATTGTTTTTTTTTTTTTTAAATCTCGTCGATAATAGAATCTTCTAACGAGGGGGGTCTTCCTCAGGCGCGGGACCCGGGGCGGTTACATTAGAAACCTCCTCAGAAAGACCTCTACTTGTTCATTGGATGCTCTTTTACGTGATTATTAAATGGATCAAGACATTACTCAGTTCCAGTTTTGTCATTTTTACGTAAAAACCATGGGCGTTACCCGGATGATGCTCAGAAAGGCCAAACTTTTTTTTTTTTACAAACTGAAATGTAAAAGTTTAGTGTTAGCAAAATATTCAAAAATTGGTGTGGTTTATTTTTGGTCAAATAGCCCTCCACCCAGACATTCCAACTCACAAAGTAGTACCCCCCCCAAAAAAAAAATAATAGACCCATTATTTTTAGGCTCTTTATGTACCGTCAGGTAATGGATGAACGATACCTTTGTTTGTTATTTAATCAACATGTCTGACAACAAAGCAAACCTCCGTCCGATGAAGCTTTTAATGTATATGCACATTTCATTACACTTCAAATCGTCATCCGTCGCAAAGATATCACCACCACCCCCCCACCACGCCCAGTGCATTTTAACACAACACGGCACAACTCTCTCTCGTGAGGTAGCCTTAGCAGAGGAACATAATGAATAGCTTTTGCAAATGTCCGGTAAATAACTAGCCATTTGAATCTAATCACCAAGGCCCTGGCAATAACGATTCAATTAATATGGTCACTAAATGACCCCCCCTCCCCACCCCCCGCCTCCCACCACTCCCTCTATCAAATCACATCGCGATAGCCCACTGCTATTTCAAGAGGTCGGGGCGGGGGGGGGGGAGAGCAACAAAAAAAAAACAGTAACTCACTAACAACCAGAAAATAGTTACCTCACATCAGAGGCGTAGCTGGGGGGGCGGGGGTACATATGTCCCCGGGCGCCGAGGTTCAGGGGCGCCAAATGGTATATTTTACATAAAATATTATATGGTTTTCGAATGGGGGGAGCGCTAAAAAGGTATTAAAAAGGTAAAATGCCCCAGGTGCGAGTTGCCTTGCCCACCCCTCGCTACGCCTCTGCATCACATAACTCACCCCTTGACCATGTCAAACTGGTCAACCAGACTCACACGCCCACATAAACATTTCCAGTAGAGCTGGGTTGTTGTTTTTGTTTTACCCTCTCCACCAATGTCCATCTTCAAAGGAATGTTTATTTCAAACTCCAGCCTGCATGGAGCATGCAATGGTATTTGTATTTTTTTATAACAGCAGCTAGTTTTCTTTGTTTTTATTTCCCTACAAGAGATGGGATTAGCTTTTGCTGCACGAAATGTTTTTGCCGTGACATGCTACTCACAATAAATAAAAAAAAATGTAATGATATTTAAAATACTTATTTGGTTTGCATTGCCTCGTTGACTCTTGTTAACTTGGATCTTTCTTGTTTAGGTTTTTTTATTTTTTTTCCGCTTTAATATGGTAATTCGTTAAATAATCCCTCATGAATTTACAACCATCTCTTAAATCAGTGATCGATTTCGGTTTACAGTAGTTTTTTTTTGACACAATTACAATAATTATAAAAAATTAAATCTATCAAAATAGCTCTAAAAATGTTTTTTTTCTTATAAATTTATTATTCAGGCATTAAAAAAAAAGTTGCTGAAAACAAATATTCATGAAATGAGAGAGATTGGAAAAAAAAAAAGCCTGAAGCCTGTCCAACGTATTCAGTGCATTTCATTCAGACCCCCTCCTCCCCACCTTCCCTCACACACACACACCCTCAACTCCGAAATAGCCTAAGACATCAAATGCATATGGACAAAACTAATCCTGAAAGCCACAACACGTGAAGCATCTGGAGATAGGTGCATGATGGGAAAACTCACGCTTTTATCAAGATTTTTGGCTTCAGGACGTGACTGGCCACTGGCGATGTCCAATCTGCAGCCAGATTTAGCATTGCTAAGTACATTTCCGGTGGGAAATTTTCTCACCACCGACAGACGTCTTTGCAATTTTCATCTCCCCCAGTTCATCATCGATTGGGAAATTTGTTTCGCCTTGCTCCCTGACTTTTAATTGAGTCTGGTGCCATTAGCTAATTAGGATCAATCCGAGTTGTTGCCTGGTATTAATTTTTACAAGGGGGTGTTGGGGGGAAGCGTTAAAATGGAACAGATTTGGAAAAAATAAATGTGTATGGCAGGATATTTGCACCTGTGGAAAGAGCATATATGTAATGCTATGTGCAATGCTATGAAGAACTCATTAGAATAATTTATTGCCTACATAGAGACAAGATGCTAATGTACCTAAGATGGATTCAACAACAGCTAATTAGGTAATAGGTTTCTTCAAGATATAGTAAATTAACAAACTCATTAACTCTGTTATTAGGTTTTTCTTTTCATTTCAGTATGAACGAGAATCTTATGAGATGTGACCGACAATTTGATGAGGTGTGACCGACAATCGTATGAGGTGTGACCGACAATTGTACGAGGTGTGACCGACAACTGTATGAGGTGTGATCGACAATTTGATAAGGTATGACTGACAATAATTTTATGAGGTGTAACCGACAATTTTATGATGTGTGACCGAAAATAATATTATGAGGTGCGACCGACAATAATATTATGAGGTGTGACCGACAATTTTATGAGGTGTGACCGACAATAATATTATGAGGTGTGACCGGCAATTTTATGAGGTGTGACCGAAAATAATATTATGAGGTGTGACCGACAATCTTATGAGGTGTGACCGACAATAATATTATGAGGTGTGACCGACAAAAATATTTTGAGGTGTGACCGATAATAATATTATGAGGTGTGACCGACAATAATATTTTGAGGTGTGACCGACAAAAATATTTTGAGGTGTGACCGATAATAATATTATGAGGTGTGACCGACAATAATATTTTGAGGGGCGTTAAACAGAGATGTTCTCAGGATCGACTCTTATAAAGCGTTGACCCTAATAAGTTTTTTTTACCCCCTTCCGCCCCCAACTTTAAGGTCAATTTCGCCGGGAGTCGCTAACTTTTGCCCTTCCCTGCGGCGGGCAATACGGGCCTGTCTTAATATGAAACTCGCCGAAAAAAAACTTGTACTTAACAAAAAAATAGATTGGGTTGTAAATAGATTGGAAGTTATAAATAGATTGGGGTTTATCTTGGAAGTTTGAATATACTGGATACACATATATTATTAAAAGAAAATTAAGATTTTTTTTTTAAAACTAAAGTTTAGAGTTTTCTGTTTAAATAATGAATATAAATGTTTTTCAAAGTTATAGAGTATTTACCACATTGATGATTGTTATATTAACATTGAATGTGCATATTGGAGTGACAACAATTTGATTATTTCATAACGGTTTGACATTGACGTTTTGAAATAGAAGTTTTACTTTTGAGAGTATTGTAAACATTTGTGCGTGTATGCGAACTTTCGTTTTTAATGACTTCATTCAATGGGTCATTTACGCACGTCCAGTATAAACTTCTCTTACACTGTGTATATATTGTGATATAAATACTCACAAAACATCTCTTTATATATATATATATATATATATATATATATATATATATATATATATATATATACTAGTTGCAAGTACCCGAGCTTTGCCCGGGTTTAAAATAAGGTTTTCTGTTTACCTTTGTTTTCTCCCTCCCCCTGTCTCCTTCCCCCTCCCTCTAACTCCTTACCCCCTCTCTCCCTTTCTCTTTCCCTCCCTCCCTTTCTCCCTCCCTCCCCCTCCTTCCCTCTCTAACTCTCCCATCTCCCTCTCTCTCCCTATCTCCCTCCCTCCTTCTCTCAACCCCGTCCCCTCTCTCTCCACCTTCCTCCCTTCCTCCTCCCCCTCTCTCCCTCCCTGCCCCCTCTCTCTCTCTTTCTCTCTCACTCCCTCCCATTTCTCTCATCCTCTCCCTCCCTACCCCCTCTCTCCCTCCCTCCTTTCTCCCTCCTCTCTCTCTCCCATCTCTCTCTCCCCCTCTTCCCCTCTCTCTCCCTCCCCCCCTCTCTCCCTTTCCCTCCCTTTCTCCCTCCCTCTCTCCCATCTCTCACCCATTCACCCCTCCCTCATTCACTCTCTCTCCCTCCCTGCCCCCTCCTCTTTCTCTCTCTCCCTCTCTCCCCACCCTCTCTTTCCCTCCCCCTCTATCTCCCTCCCTACTCCCTCCTTCTTTTCTCTCTCCTCTCCCCCTGCTCCCTCTCCCACTCCCTCCCCCTGTCCCCCCCCTCCCTCCCTCCTCTCCCTCCCTCCCTCCTCCCCCTCCTTTCCTCTCTCCCCCTGCCCCCCTTTCTCTTTTTTCTCTCTCTCCCTCTCTCTCCCTACTGCTATCCCTCCCTCCTTCTCTCACCCCCCGTCCCCCCCCTCTCCACCTTCCTCCTTCCCTCTCCCTCCCTCCTACCCTCTTCCCCCCTCTCTCTCCTCCCTGCCCCCTCTCTCTCTCTTTATCTCTCCACTTCCTCCCATCCTCTCTCTCTCCCTCTCCTTCCCTCCCTTTCTCTCACTCCCTGCCCTCTATCTCCCTCCCTACTCCCTCCCTACCACCTCTCTCCCTCCCTCCCTCCTTATCTCCCCCTCTCTGCCCACCTCCCTTCCCTCTCCCTCCCTGCCCCCTCTCTATTTACCCTATCTCTCTCCCCCTCCCTCTCTCTGTACAATTAAACGTCAAATTACGCTTCTTAAATAAACAGAAAACCTTATTTTAATCCCGGGCAAAGTCGGGTACTTGCAGCATGAAAAAAAAAAACAACAATATATTTTTTTCCCGTCCCTAACCCTTTCTTCACCGTCCGTTCAATCACATTCACTTGGTGCGCGATTTTTATTTAGTGAAGGCGATCCCATACCGTGGATACTTAAATATAGTAAAATACTAAAATAATTAATTACAATTAAACTACGCATTGAGATTGTATTAATAATGTTAATAATGTCACAGAAACATTTTAATTAACGTATTTCGGCTTATTAAAGTGCACCTTTAATTTTAATCTTCCGAATACATAAAACGATAGGTAAATAGATATGACTATTGATTTCATCATGTTTACAATTGGAGTTTCCGGGAGTTACCCCCTCTTTTAAAAATGTGTCATAGGAAATGACGTCACAGAGGAATTTTATCTATGGCGCCGTCCAGAGATTACTTTAATATAGTAAAAATACTAAAATAAAAATAATTAATTACAATTAAACTACCCATCGAGATGAACGAAACCTGTCCTATAACCTTCCCCATGTAATTATATGTGTGTATGTGAGTAACGTTTTTTTGGTTTTCTGGATCTTGAGTTATATGGGAACAGACAGTACAGACAGACATTAGATTGACGATTTAATGTCTTTCCGTCTTTATAAGTATATATATATATATATATATATATATATATATATATATATATATATATATATATATAAAACACAACTTCAAGACGCAGGACTATTTATAGATTGTGGAATTCCCGAATACGTCACAGACGACACCTCGCCTTCTTTCGCTCGGGTTAGGTCAAAGTTCAACTTTGCATTCCATGTATTTTCTCCGAATATGTCAACCTGTTATTTTGTTTGATTGCTTATTTAAAAATAAAATTACAGTAACTATATTGATTGATAAGGCGGCGTATTTTACGCCGCGGGATGACTAGTTAAGAATTATTCATTTTAAACCAAGCTGCTCGGATGAAAAATGCATATTCCCCCCCCCCCCCCACAGACATACCTGAAATAAAACTTAGAGCTCTCACCTGAATGAGGATAAGAATACAAGTCATTATAATCTGAGATTTCGGACTTATGAATGGCGGCCGTTTGGCCGAACGTCTGGCGCTCTCGAAAATCCTCGAGATCCTGTTGGTTTTGATGAGTAAAGACGAGTATATAATGCTGAAGCCGAAGCCCACCCCGAACCTCTGGATGGAGCACATGATGGTGGAGGGCGGGGCGACGATCATGAATGTCATGAAAAAGCAGAAGACGCACCCGCCGAGGAGCATGTAGCTGAGCTCCCGCCCGGAGGCCATGACCACCGGGGTGCTGTTGAACATGATGAACAGGCAGATGACGAACATGGTGCAGAAGATGCCCACCGTGGCCAGGACCATGGGGATGACGGCGTAGATGCTGCTCCAGGTCATGTACTGCACCTCCAGAGCGAAGCAGCCGGTCTTGTTCGGGTAGGGCCAAAAGCCCGCCTCGCAGGACTCGCACGTCTTCTCGTTCTGGATGTACTCCCAAGGGTTGCAGCGCGTGCATATCCAGCAGCACTGCTCGCCCTTCTGCATGTTCTTGATCTGTCCCTCCTGGCAGGGGTCGCTGCAGCGGGACCTGGGCACGTCCTGGGTCTCCCCGGCCCAGACGATTTCCGATTGGTTGACGCTGAGCTCGCCGTTCCACGTGCCGACCACGTGGTACTCGTACTCTCGGGTCCGCCTATTGCGCCGGAAGTTCATGATCATGTAGCGACCAGGGGCGTCTCCGTTCTCGTCGAACTGTACCGTCGCCCCGTGCCCGTCTGAGAAAGAAAAAAAAATAGTACAGAAAACAGATTATGTTTACGTTGATTTGTATTAAAATTTGATTTGTGATGTGAAAAAAAAATGTGAGCTTTTCCGTGTCGGCAGGGTTGGATTCAGAAATGTTTTAATAATATAATGCCACTTTAAAGAAGAAATTTATTTTCAGTTTTTTAAAATAAAAATTGCCAGAATTTTCACATAGAATTGTGATTTTTATGGTTAAAATAGGATTTTTATAATTTAAAAAAAAAAGAATATTTTGTCCCCATTTTACCAGTTTTTACAATTTGCAAAGGCTGCGTTGCCCGGAGACCAAAAATGATATCGCGCAAAATTTAAAGAAGAAGTAAAGACTATCTGGCCAAAAATGTGTGAATTTTATTTTCATAAAAATGGTATCAACTAATGTAGAAATGAACAAAGTTTAATAAACGTTTTAAATTCCCTTCATTTCGAGTGTTTATGTTTTAAGTTAAAATGAATTTTTCTGAAACCATTCCTCGCTATTCGACAGAGCAACGAATAAACAAATAACTTAGAACTACAATGAAGTTTTGTTTTGTTTTGTGGTTGTTTAACGCTAGCCCTCGTGGTAGCTACATTTTTATTGAACGAACAATGTGAAATCACGTCACCACCTTTAACTGAATATCATAGCAAGTCTGAGTCAGCTAAAGCTTGGAGCCCTGACTATTTCCATAAAATGAGCCCCCCCCTCCAAATCCAACACTCATGTGTATATCATAATATGGCAGAGCACTGTACCCGATGAGGCCTTGACGGCCAATGGTCACCTGACATGTGTTCGAATTGCACCCACTCCCCCTTCCCTTGCACTGGCCCTGATCATAATATGCAAAATTATGTATGCATGATTGTTTTTGCTTAATGATACAAAAAAATAATTAAAATGTTGGTTTAAGTAGAGACCATTCTTTGAAGGTCCCCCCACCGCCACATCCGGAACACCCATAGCGGTGGGGGGGGGAAGGGAGGGGAGGGGAGAACATCAGCTTACACTGGCTTTCCCTTAATTGCAGCCTTGCCTCTAATTATCAGGAGGGAAATATAAGACTAAAAAAGGACTCGAATCTGAGACCTTGGCGAGTTGCTTCACAGTTGTTGTTTTCTCCCACCATTGTGGCACTGCTTCGAAACTAATGACCTATGACAAAAATGTACATGATGCAGCCACTGTTTAGTTACACAGTATAGGTTTATATGACACACATTAATATCAGAATATTGATGTTGTTTTTAAGAAATAAGCCAAAATTATATCTGGTACAACCAGCGGGTCACGTCGTGATAAGTACCCCCGGTTGTCGCATAGGCTGAATTCCTGATAGAATGAAACTGTAGCCACGGGGCATTAGTACAGTAAGGAGCTAACCGGACTCAGCGTAGCAGGACGAGGCTACAACCTGGAGCAAATAGAGGAAACGAACGAATCAATGGTAAGGAGGGTGGGAGGAAGATGTAGAGAGGGTGTGGGGTGTGGGTGGGGTCAAGATAGTTTTCTACAGTCTCGACCCGGTAGATAGTTTTCTTAATCACTCCCTTTGGTGTCGGTCGATGCAATGATGATGACGATGACGATGGTCGTGTATGGTGGTGGTGGTGGTGATGGTTGTAGGGGGGGGGTAGGGAGTCAAGACTGTTGAGAGGTGAGGAGGGGGAGGGAGGGAGAGGCATAACTGGGAGGGGGGGGAGGAGATGGAGACTTCCTATTAATACCCTGCGTCATTATCCCTTGTTAGCTAAGTTTGTTATCGATTTTTGGTTTACATGTTTGTGTGAGTCCACCATCAACAACAACGTGAGTGGGGGCGGGAGGGGGTAGGAGGGAGAGAAAGATGATTGAATAGGGATGGAGAGAGAGAGAGAGAGAGAGAGAGAATGTTTGTTGAAGCTGGTGAAGCTTTTAAATGAAGAAATTGCGTTGTTATTTGTTTGTTTTCTAATTATTATTTTTTAACGGTTAATGTTTTCTGTGGCCAGAAAGAAAATGATAATTTGAAAACATAACCATTACGAAACTGGCATAACCGTTACAGGGATAATATAACCATTACAGAATTAACAAGACCATTATAAAACTAAGATAACCATTACAGAAATAACATAACAATTACTAAACTTGCATAACCATTGGATAACTAACAGAAGAAATTGTTCTATCCCTGCTCATATAAAATTGTTCTATCCCTGCTCATATAAAATTGTTCTATCCCTGCTCATATAAAATTGTTCTATCCCTGCTCATATAAAACTGTTCTATCCCTGCTCATATAAAATTGTTCTATCCCTGCTCATATAAAATTGTTCTATCCCTGCTCATATAAAATTGTCCTATCCCTGCTCATAGAAAATTGTTCTATCCCTGCTCATAGAAAATTGTTCTATCCCTGCTCATAGAAAATTGTTCTATCCCTACTCATAGAAAATTGTTCTATTTCTTCTGTCATAACACTGTTCTAACCCTCCTGCCAATGTGTGTAAACTTTCAGCTGTTTTTTTTTTGTTTTGTTTGGATGTATCTGGGTGAGCAAGATAATGGAGGTTTAATAGAAGAAACGAACAAAGTGACCATTGGCTATTAAAGATCTTAACCTGTTTGACATTTGGGATATATGTGTGTGTGTGTGAAGGGGGGGTCACTTTAAAACTATTAGTATTTCAGTCATCTTGGTCACGTGATTGAAGGCAATGTAATGTCGTTCACGGTAGATTGGTCACTACGGAGGATTGGAAAGATCAACGGTTAGATATGAAGAAACATTGATTTTTGTTTTTCTCGATGTGTTGTTTAGTCATAACGCTGTGTGACACTGGAAGTTTGGCAGTACACGAGATACATCAGAAACCTTGAGAGATGACTTGACCAGGTAAATGTAACCTTGAGAGATGACTTGACCAGGTAAATGTAACCTTGAGAGATGACTTAACCAGGTAAATGTAACCTTGAGAGATGACTTGACCAGGTAAATGTAACCTTGAGAGATGACTTGACCAGGTAAATGTGGCCTTGAGAGATGACTTGACCAGGTAAATGTGGCCTTGAGAGATGACTTAACCAGGTAAATGTAACCTTGAGAGATGACTTGACCAGGTAAATGTAACCTTGAGAGATGACTTGACCAGGTAAATGTCAAAAGGCCGAATTAAGTAAAGATTCTTTAGTTTCTACAGGCCGCAAAATACCAGGGGGTGGGGCGGTGGAAGGGAGGGGGGTGGGGCAGTGTGGTTAGAACATTATTTAGCCAACTTTACCTCTCATGTACGTGCTTTTAAACTGGGCCAAACTTAGACGCTTCAATAAAAATCTAAACCAGGATTTGAACCCTGGATCTTCAAAGAGACAGACAAACGTTTGTTCACCATAAAAACTACCCATGTATTGCTGAATGTATATATTAATTAAAAATTAAACCTTCTGCTATTGAGTGAATCGTGTTTCTGAAAAGTACAGATCAATATAAAATACATGCTGACAATCTTCTGGAATCAAATGAATCTACAAAGGTTTTTTTTTTTTGGTTATATTCGAAAGTGCACGTGATTCCAATAACTAGTTAGGAGTTAATTCAAGTCCATGTACAGTACAATCAGGAGCTAATTCAAGTACATTACTATCAGGAGTTTCTTCAAATACGGTACAATCAGGAGCTAATTCAAGTACATCACAATCAGGAGTTTCTTAAAATACGGTACAATCAGGAGTTAATTCAAGCACAAAGGAAATATAACTATATTCGTGATACATTTTGTTTAGTTAGGTAAATAAATGTCTAAAAATAGTTTTAATATTTGTCTTTTTTTTAGATCACAGATATTATTTTTGTGTGGAATTGACTTGCTTCATTATTCTGCACAACTTCCCATTGATTCATTCACTTTCCTTATGCTATTGTCTTCCAGGTATCAATCACTTTCCATACGAATCTGTTTTTTAGTCTATCATTCCTTTCCCTCATTCTGTCTATCATTCCATTCACCATTTTAATATTCTGTCTCTCGTTCATCATCTCCTTGTATCCAGAAATATGTCTCCCCCTCGCTCACATCCCTTCGCAAAATTCATCGCCTACATAATTAATGCCCTTGGCGCATTCGGGAAAAATTATGAGACAAATTAAAGAAACTGAGTTTAAAGGCGGAAAAAAAATTCAGAAAAAATAAACTAAACAAAAATATATAAAATGAAGTGGGAAAAAAGGGGGAGGTAATTAGAAAGGTCAAATGCAGAGTTATGTTTTAAACTTTAATGTCGCGTGAATATTATTATAATATGATTTATTGTTTGTTGAAGTTTTAAAAATTATTCAATTCTTACAGAGGGGTCATCTATCTATCTATCTATCTATCTATCTATCTATCTATCTATCTATCTATCTATCTATCTATCTATCTATCTATCTATCTATCTATCTATCTATCTATCTATCTATCTATCTATCTATCTATCTATCTATCTATCTATCTATCTATCTATCTAATCTATCTATCTATTTATCTATATATATCTATATATATATATATATATATATATATATATATATATATATCCAGGCCCTCCTCTGCTTGTTTGCTGCTCTACTTAGTAACATTTATTTCCGGATGGATAGTTCATTTAAATAGACAGATATAAAGATTGACAGACATATGTTTGTATAGTTAGTTAGATAGGTAGATAAATATATAAATAGATAGAGATGGATAGATAAATAGGTATAGATAGATAGATGGAGATAGATAGAGATAGATAAATAGATAGAAGGATGGATGGTTGGATGGATGGATAGATAGATAGATAGATAGATAGATAGATAGATAGACAGATAGATAGATAGATAGATAGATAGATAGATAGATAGATAGATAGATAGATAGATAGATAGATAGATAGATAGATAGATAGATAGATAGATAGATAGATAGATGGGCTAATATTACTTGAGACATTGCTGAAAGTGTATATATGCAATAACGTGTGGAAAGATCAGACATGGTCTCTGTTTTACGATTCAAACATGTCACTCAGCTAAACCTGAACCCAAATGTTCTCTCATTAGAAAATTGAAAGTCGTAAAGCAGGAACACGTGACCGGAATGTCGATAGATAAACTCATAGACGATAAAGATATTGGATGAAATAAAAGAAACAGATAAACATCTACGTAAACAAGCGTGTTTGTACTGTTTTTTTTTTATAATAAGTCTGAAAAACAACAAAAAGAAACTACATTAAATGCTGCAAAGTGAAAACAGTTTTGGAGTAAAGTCAGTAAAATATTGTTATGACCCTCTCCTTACCCTCGGTAGTGTGCGTTAAATGGGGAATTCCCTGTACCAGCGCACCATAGAAAACTACTGAAAGCAGCGACTGTGTGACGCAGGTGCAGCAGAGTAGTGATGATGAAGCCGGCAGGGAAAACAGTGGCCATTGTAGTGGTTGATTGTTTATAAATTTTTAAATGCTCTTTATTGAACCTACGCTTGTGCGGTTTCCTATGAGAGCATTGAACAATATTTATTTATTTATTTTAAATTAGATAGTTTAAATCTGCTAATAATAAATGTCATTGAATCTAGTCATACAACAGTACACAAGAAGTAAGATGACTAGACCTAAAGACAGTATGACATTTCAAGATTGGAACTTTGCAGAGAATGAATACCATTATAAAACACATTCGTTTCCTCCCTAGTAGTGACTGTCAATGAATTACACGATTTCTCTATTTGCAAAAATAATGGTAACAGTGTTGCTAGATGTCTCTAGAGAAAGCCACCGAAACACAAAACTATTAACCCGCCGAAATCCGCTACCATAGCTGTACCCGACGTGGTCCGACCCCCTCCCCCCAACCCTTTCCCAGGCTAGACGTATCATTAGGCAGCACCCCCTTCCGTCGTCCTTGACCCTTACTTAATGTCATTCGGGATTTCTGACAGATGATTTTTACGCATGACCATGCCCCCCTCCCCCCCTCCACCATTATAGTATTCCATTTCGTAACCAAGTTTATAAGTTGTTATATTTACTAAGCATTACGTATAGCATAACATTTTGGATAGCCAGTGTAAAACATTGTTTAGCTTGGTAATTATTCTGTATTTCATTAACGAAAAGCCGCTGCAAAATATATTTTTGGAAAGGGGGAGGGGAATAAAAAAAATCGAATTAGGTCTATAGTGGCAAAGATAGAGATGCCAAGGTGTGGAATTAGTAAATCAAGAGCCGTTTTTATCCAGCTCGAAAACATATGGAAATCCAGAGAGTTGTCCAAGAACAATAGGATCCGACAGTTCCACACTAATGTGAAGTCAGTCATGTTAATGTGGAGATGAGCCATGAAGGATGACGAAGACCTCCACCAAGAGAGTCCAGACCTTCACCTACAGCTGCCTTAAAAACATTCTTTGAAAAATGAGGGCATAACGCCGTAAACAATGCCAGCATTTGAGAAAAGACGGGCCAAGTTTCCATGGAAGATGAGTTGGTGCTGGATAATCCATTTTATACTCAATACCAGCGAGTGATATCAACTACGCAAGAGTTGGGATGGAATCCTCAAGGTACAAGAAAAGAGAGGCCGACCAAGAAAGACATTGAGGCGCGACTGAAGCCGGCGTCACCAGCATGGGGTACAGCTGGAAGCAGCTAGAGAAGATGGCCCAGGAAAGAAGTCGCTAGAGAAATTTTTTTAGTGGCTCATAAACCAATAAAAGTGGCTGGAGAACTTTATTTAGTGGTTCATACTACGATAGAAGGCGCTGGAGAACTGTTGTTAGTGGCTCATACTCCGAAAGAAGGCGCTGGAGAACTTTAGTTACTGGCTAATACTCCGATAGAAGTGTCATCAACCTACCAGTACGTGGTCACCAACATACCAGTATATGGTCACCAAACTACCAGTATATGATCACCAAACTACCAGTACGTGGTCACCAACCTACCAGTATATGGTCATCAGCCTACCAGTATATAGTCACCAAACTACCAGTATATGGTCACCAAACTACCAGTACGTGGTCACCAACCTACCAGTATGTGGTCATCAACCTACCAGTATATGGTCATCAGCCTACACGTATGTGGTCATCAGCCTACAGTATGTGGTTAATTTCAAGCCACATTGTTATACTTCTGACTATAAATCGTTTGAAACTAGCATACATTTATTCACCACTCTTGTATTCTTGAAAATAAAAAGAGAATTCAAATCAAACACGACAGATTAAGGAACATATCTACCAAGCAGATTGAGCCACGTGACGCTGAACAGATTTATTTGTATACATCTGAGAACTTTTTGTTAAAATTAGATGTCGACAGCTTTAAGAACATGGGGTGAAAAAAAAATAACATGACATAAGCAGTCACAAGATCTACAAATGCATTATGATCTAACTATATTTAAATCAGTTGTGTTCTTTTATTTTCGTCTCTTCGACAAGCTTAGGACACCATACCCAAGGGGCATCTTTTCAATGTGACCTGCTCACCCAAACCCCCCACCCCACCCCACCTCTGATACGAGCCCGTCCCCCCACTCAGACCCCCTGGGGGGGAGAGTCTGTTTTCACTCAAACACCAGCAGGATCGATGAGGGGGGACGAGACAAATCTTAAGAAGTAATTGGAATGTTCCAGAGAGAAGGAGAAGAAGAAAGAGAGAATAGATGTGTAAAAAGGGAGGGAGGTAGAATAGATATACAGGAGTAAGACAGAAAATGTTCAGGAGACAGAGAGAGAGAGAGAGACAGAGAGAGAGAGACAGAGACAGAGAGAGACAGAGACAGAAACTGGGAGACAGAGAGACAGAGAGAGAGAGAGAGAGATAGAGATACAGAGACAGAGAGAGAGATACAGAGACAGAGAGAGCGAGAGTGACAGAGACAGAGAGAGAGACAGAGTGAGAGAGATACAACACATAAATAAAGAGCAGATAATATGGATGAATGCGTCAGTTCTTAGAGCCAGGGCTTGCCCTCAGGTGTGCGCACAAAAGTGTCTTTTTTTGTAGTCCCATACATCGAACACACAAGAGTTCCTATCGACACCCCCACACACCCTCCTAGGGGTCCTGGGGTGATATTAAAAGTCACCACCCTCCTAGGGGTCCTGGGGTGATATTACAAGTCACCACCCTCCTAGGGGTCCTGGGGTGATATTACAAGTCACCACTCTCCAAAGGCCGCTACTATTTATGATGCTAACAGAGCCCGACTGTTATTTTGTCTGTGGGCCCCCAAACACATCTGGAAGTCTCTACACAGGGCCCCAAAAATGCCAAGGAATAACTCTGCTGATAAATTAAAAAAAAAAGTTCCAACATTTTATTTGCCTTTTCTGTTAAATCTGCCAATCCGTAACAAAAGAGTTTAGTAAAGCTATATACCGTTGAGTGATGGTATTAGATTATGTATAAGGTTGAGTGATGGTATTAGATTATGTATAAGGTTGAGTGATGGTATTAGATTACGTATAAGGTTGAGTGATGGTATTAGATTATGTATAAGGTTGAGTGATGGTATTAGATTATGTATAAGGTTGAGTGATGGTATTAGATTATGTATAAGGTTGAGTGATGGTATTAGATTATGTATAAGGTTAAGCGTGCAAGCTTTTTGTGTCAGTGTGTGTATGTGTACTGAGACCTGGACAATGAAATTACTACGGTAATTGTCAACAGAAACATTAACTGTCATTATAAAAACGTAATTTCTCAACATTTATTTGAATATGTAGCAAACTTGGATTAAAAAAATTCTTTCAAATTCTCTTATTGATTCATTACCCTTCATCTGCAATTATTTTAATTTACTATAACAATATACGTTACTTTGGAGGTTAAAAGTGAATATACGTAGAACTATGATTCTTACCGGAAGGTCGCGAGCTGACACAGAGTATAAATTATACAGATTGGGCATAGTCAATTTAAACAGTTTTTTTTTTCTCCGAAAGCCGCCATATTTGTGTGGTATTCAACTGTGTATCATAAAGGAGGGTCACAGATACCGAACAGCTCAATTAGTGGGTCACAAGAGTTTGAGAATCCCTGGTGTAGACAATACAAATAATACAATGGAATGTTGTCAAATCATTTCTTAGGTTTCCTGGGGCGTTGTATGCGAAAACTAGGCAAAGACCTACTGGGATATTTTGAGACCCTTAGCTAAAGAGCCTGATGTGGCCCTTGCACAATAAAATTGTATAGCTGTTACTACAGGTAAGTGGGTTGGGGGGGGGGGCTAGTGCAAGATGGGCCCTAGAAGTAGATACTAACTTAAATTATGTTAAATCTTAAAATCGCTGATCTTAAACCATCAAAGCCAGCTTCAAAAATGAGTTATTGTTGTTTTTTTTAAACAGTGATTCTCAAACCATGTCTTATTTCTACAGTCTTTCAAATGTAAGACAAAATGTTTTTGGGGTGCCTCTTAACAAATTTGACACCCCCCCCCCCCCACCTTCCCGAACAGCGATCAGAAGGGAGGGGAAAACTTGACAAAGTCGAGATGGACTCTTTCAGACTTCGTCATCCGTTACTAAGTTGTCGTTCTTGGGAGAAAAGAGTTAAATCCCTTTCCCAAGTGCACTCTATGAGTTCTATCCCCAACCCCCCTAACCACCCCCTCTCCCCTATCTTTTCTCTCCAACCACGCTTGGCTGTGCTGGAAGATTTGTTGAAGTACGTCAATGTAGGTCAGCAAATAACTGTTCTCGAAATTTCCACCGTGATGATTCCAAAGTAAGGTCACTTCCTGTGTCTGATGACGCGATGAATGTGTTCAAACGAATGTGCGGATCTCTGGAATCGATTCTTTTAGTAGCTCTTTACCAACGATACTTTACGTTTTTTTCTTGTTTGAATCCGTAATTTTCGGGGTTTTTAAAAATTAATATTTTTTAAAAGTACGTAATTTTTTTTTTAATTTCTTTCATAAATACATTTCTACAGAAGTCTTTTATCCAACAGAATGTTCCCAGCTCGAAACTAATTTACGTTCACAATGGCGAGTAAGTGAATTCAGCCAATGCATATAGTGGAGTATTAGGCTTGGTATTTCCTTAGTTTTGTGAGTGGGTCATGACGTCCACTATATGGATATGGGACTGACTGGGCTGCACATCGAGGGGGTCCTCGGGTTTATTGGGGCCCCGATGAGCAGAGCCATTATCACTGAATTGTGCATCATTAGCTGTAGTGAATTATTTCCGCCCTCATGAGTTCATTGTTTAATCAAACATGGCAAAACTTCAGGGAAATTAGCTACACATTGGTCTACACATTGGTCTAGTTAAACTTCAACGACGCCTTGGCTTTCGTCAACAACTCACTCTGCACCATTTCAAATGTGACAGATTAAAGTTACTCACTGAGCCTAAGTTAAAGTTATATGACGGCCCCTACACAAAGTTATAATTGGGGGTGAGGAGGGGGGTGGGGCTCTGAGAAAGTACATTTGGTTGGCCCTAACCCTAAAAAAATGCTGCTAAGGTCGCAGCGTGCCCCCAAACAATCTTTAAAAACAAGGGGTTTGCCCTTCTTATACCCTAAATCAGTGGACCCCCCCAACCCCGCGGACCGGTACTGGTCCGTGGATCAAATGGTACCGGGCCGCCCGATAAACATTACATTGTTTCCTTCATATTTACTGTGGTGTATTTCTCTCGGGATTGTGTCACTTTCCGTGGACGAGAGGTTAACTGAGGGCTGAGCGGCTGTGAGCGACTGTGGCACTGTAGATCAAAACATTCTAAAATATAAATAATCAATGTCCTCATCCCGTCCCCCCCCCCACCCTTACCTCAGCGGGCCGCGGTAAAATTATTAAACGTCGACCGGTCCGCGGCAAGAAAAAGGTTGGGGGACCACTGTCCTAAATGATAGGTAATTCTAGACATTCTAGGTAACGGGAAAAGAAATGTCTCGAAACGAGTACCCTGAACATAGGAGGCACTAGGCACCTGTCTAGTTTGCACGTCCACAACAGGAGGCACAAGGCACCTGTCTAGTTTGCACGTCTACAACAGGAGGCACTAGGCACCTGTCTAGTTTGCACGTCCACAACAGGAGGCACTAGGCACCTGACTAGTTTGCACGTCCACAACAGGAGGCACTAGGCACCTGTCTAGTTTGCACGTCCACAACAGGAGGCACAAGGCACCTGACTAGTTTGCACGTCCACAATCTTTCTTTCTTCTCTATACTTCCACTTCCTGTTTATTTTGTAAAATTACCTGCGAAAAATAGCAGAATTACAGTTCTTAAGATTTCCATTTTATGTGTGTGTGTGTGTGTGCGCGCGGGGGGTTATTAAGAATAGCACATAGAATCTGAATTGCACCATTGCATTTAAAACAAATATGATTGCCCGATAAATAAAACTATTTTCTTAACAAGTATACCAACCAAAAAAATAATGAGTTGTCGTTTAGGTCATTTTACAGTCAACTGAAATAAAATTGATCTTTTTATTTCCCGTTCAAAAATGATTCAGTCCTACAAAAAAAAAAAATAAAAAAATAGAGACTGAATAATAACGGATATAATTCTACATGTCATTACGAGTAAACCCAATAATAAATAATCATCATTATAATTCACCCCTGTCATTATATTTGATAATTTTCCCCAAATCCTAATGCTGCTCAATCTTCATTTAATTCCTTCAAATTTACCCAAATCAATCAGAAGAGAAATATTATTTCAAATAAAATAATCAGCAAAGATTTATATTTTTTTAAATTCGGAAATGTAAATGTATTGTTAGTTTCATTAAAAACACATTTCAATTTTTTTTAATCAGATATAATTTAGTGATTTATTACAGTTGAGAATTTGTGAGAAAATTAAAAAAAAAAACCCAGAAAATATGAAAATTTTACTCGAAGTATTCCACCATTAATTTCCTAATACATCGCTCACATTTTTCCAAGGATCAATAATTTTCTATTTTTTTTTTCCTTTTGAAATCAGGTCATTCAGTTTCTTGAAAGATGTCTATTAAATCTGGCCTATATTTAGCTATAATTAATTAACAGAAAGCAAGATATTTTCGTTCACTTTATTTTTTTTTTCCTTAATCGATATTTTACCCAGTAGACTAATTGTGGAAAGAGTAATGCATACAATCATTAGAGCGATGTTGGCGGAATTATTATAAGAAAGGATTGTTTATTTAAAACACGGATCAGTCCAATCTATTATCGATCAGTTGGTTGCCGACGTGCACTTTAACATTCTCAATCACAACAGAGACCTGCGCGAGGGCTACAACCCGCACCTTACGGGGTTTGTTTGCTTTTTAAGATTATCATCTCATCCTTACAGGTTCTTTAAAGGTAAAATGAAAAAAAAAATAATGTTCGCATTAAAAAATATACCAATGGCTTCCAAAAGCAGTGGCTGTCGATCAGATTGTGAACCACTGGTCTGATATCAGTTGAACGAGAACCACTGGTCTGATATCAGTTGAACGAGAACCACTGGTCTTATGTCAGTTGAACGAGAACCACTGGTCTGATATCAGTCGAACGAGAACCACTGGTCTGATATCAGTTGAACGAGAACCACTGGTCTGATATCAGTTGAACGAGAACCACTGGTCTGATATCAGTCGAACGAGAACCACTGGTCTGATATCAGTTGAACGACAGCCACTGGTTTGATATCAGTTGAACGAGAACCACTGGTCTGATATCAATGGAACGAGAACCACTGAACTGATATCAATGGAACGAGAACCACTGGTCTGATATCAATGGAATGAGAACCACTGGTCTGATATCAATGGAACGAGAACCACTGGCCTGATATCAATGGAACGAGAACCACTTGTCTGATATCAATGGAACGAGAACCACTGGTCTGATATCAATGGAACGAGAACACTGGTCTGTTATCAATGGAACGAGAGCCACTGGTCTGATATCAATGGAACGAGAATCACTGGTCTGATATCAATGGAACGAGAATCACTGGTCTGATATCAATGGAACGAGAGCCACTGGTCTGACATCAGTGGAACGAGAGCCACTGGTCTGACATCAATGGAACGAGAATCACTGGTCTGAACTCATCACCTCGACATTCCGTCATCAGTCGAGTGGATCGTCTCAAAACAAAGATTCTCATATTGTAGAAGAAAAAGCTTCACGATTTTTTTTTCTGGCAACATTTTGACATCCATGTTACACCATCTTAGCTAAATTTAGCATAAAATGTCACAACGGTTTAAAAAAAATATATATGAGGTAATAGGTTGACAGAAATAAAATAACCTACACATAAAAAGATATTTCTGTTTCGACATGTCTGATTCACTTTCACTTAATCTATTATATCTGTCAAACAAAAGGGGAAAAAAATTGATCAAGAAAAAATAACTCAGTCTGATAGAAGCTGGTGGAAAATGACTTTAATTTCCGGATAGCCGGCCTTTGTTTCAAATTCCCAAGACCGGCTTTCTAATGGTGACTTCTTTCTTTCATTACGTCTTTTTATTTTTTTTAAATTCCTTTTTTTCCCCTGACGTCATCATTCGATGCCGATTAAAATGTGACGTAATACACACGAAAGGCTCCGATTGGTCTGTAGCCGTTCGTTTCAAAATGCATTATAAAAGAATGGCATCCATTTTGACGATAAAGAATCCGTGGTAAAATTTTTTTTTTTTGGCTCAAAAGCTAAATGTCTTGAAATGATCGTGACATTCGATGTTATCCCCCACATCGTTAGTGTCACAACTCTCAACCATAAGTCCTAGACCTATGATGTATATATCATTTTGTAGGTCTTGGCCTGCCATGTGTACATCAAAAGTTCATTTCGCGATAGGACCTATCAGGGCTGAATATAAGAGTTTCTTAGATACCGTTTTTGCTTATATAATAAATATAAATTATAAAAGCTAATCAAAGGGGCGTAATCATTATTTATTTTTGTAACAGTTATTCAACATGATTAATTCCCTCTCTATTTATCGAAAATGCTCTAAAATGTCCTTTGTCCGAAACGGAAAAGACTTAAATTGCTTGTTTCTCTTTTTCTTATTACAAATTATGCATAATAGAAATAAACTTACTTTAGGTATTTCTTCTGAAAATTTATTGATTAATCTAATGTCTTATCGCCAGTCATATTCAAGTCTGCATGAAGAATTTATCTAATTCTGTATCCGTGGCAAATGAACGGATTGTAATGGTTAGCACAACGCCCAGCGGCCTTGACTTCCCCTAACTAGTGACAGGTAACTTTTCAAAGCTAGGTGGACTTGGGGGGGGGACTATATACTAAATGTCACCTGGTTCTCATCTAGGATCCAAACCCTGGCCTTTCAGGTTGGCAGTCAAGCGATCTACGCCGCTCAGGCTATCCACCCATCAGTGTTTCATCTCAGTAAAAATTGTTTAAAATAAAACATTTTAAACATTGAGTAGGAATGAAATTTATTTTCATTTCTTTTCTCTTTTCAGATCCAAACTGTACTTAAGCTAAATATACTCCCCCCTTTTTCCCCTCTATTTTACTTCATAAAAACCAAACCACGCGTAAGAATTTTTTTACAGTACTGCCTTACTTTTTTTTTTGTACACCGAAAACACAAGGTCTTCTTTGTTAACAAAACTGATGTCGACACTTTATTAAGTATTTTTTTGTTTTGTTTGTTTTGTTTTTGCTAAGACGCTTTTTTTGCTTTCCTAAGTGAAATAAATAAAGAAAAAAAAAATGGTTGGCTTCGATAGATTTTTCTCGATAAGAAAAAAAATCTCTCTTTGTGTCTTGGAGGGGGGGGGGTGAGAAAGAAACTGGCCCCGGGGGTGGAGAAAGGAAGCGAAATAGAAAAGAATATTGATGTGAAATGCGTTAAATTGAAAGGGAAAATTTTCAGGAGATTAAAGGGAGAGAATCGGAAGTGGCCAAGATCAGAGCCTTAAAGAAAGATGACAGAGTACTGTCCCCCTAATTGCACGCGATTACTTTTCTAGCAAGTTTAAGAAATGGAGAATTTGGTTTAGAAAAAAAAAACAGTTTCCAAAGACCAGGCTAGCCAAATGACCTTTTCCTTCTAAAGGTTGTTTCAACTTGGATAATTATGGGATCGAAGATATTTAATTGAATGGATACAAGACTAGCCAGCAAGTTGGATTACTCGGCCCGAGGTTCGAAATGTTGATGGAATGAATGCTAGTAGATGGACTAAAAAGTTTGCATTTGATGAAATGGGACATAGCCATTAAAGAATAGTCGTAACATAAATTATGAATATGTTTGAACTTTGACCTCTTCAACATACATCAGTATAACTAACGGTCTACAGAAGATGACCGGACTGTAGATAACTACCGGACTATTGATAACTACCGGACTATAGATAACTACCGGACTATAGATAACTACCGGACTATTGATAACTACCGGACTATAGATAAAAACCGGACTATAGATAACTATAGATAACAACCGGACTATTGATAACTACCGAACTATTGATAACTACCGGACTATAGATAACTACCGGGCTATTGATAGCTACCAGACTATAGATAACTATAGATAACTACCGGACTATAGATAACTACCGGGCTATAGATAACTACCGGGCTATAGTAGTGTCGACTGGAGCATAGAACGTCGATTTTTTTTTTCATTTCATGAATGAAATAATGGGTCAACTGGACATTGATAACGTCATTCAATCCCCTGCCTGCATCATCATGACTGTTACGTCACCCTTATCCACAGGAACGTATAATATTCAGCCGTCCGTTTGCCTCGGGTGAGCTCAATGGTTATTGTCTTAGAGTATGACAGATGGTGGAGTTGTAAGTAAGCCAGAAGATTATTTGTACAACTCTCACATTGTGACTTCTTTTACAAGTAGAACACGGCTGCCCCTTCCCCCCCCCCCCCCCACAGCCCGTAGCGTACTTTAATCGAATGTATTGTGCGAAACTGTGTATACAAACATGTACAAACGAGATTCTTAGCTCTGACATCCGCTCCTGTAACCTAAACAAAAACATTATCTTTGTTACTACATCCTGTTCACTATACATTGCCTGCCCCCCTCCCCACATCTCAAAACGTACGGTCCTGAATTTAGCTGAAGCCCGTCGTCTAAATACTCAAATCACGTTTTTTGACCGATCAGCCATCACATGACCAGCGATAAAATGTAGTTCGAAACTAAATCTTTCAGCACACAACAACAACAACAAGGTATGAAGGTGTATGTAACTCATTAAAAGTGTCCCACAGCTGATTGTCCCACGGCTGATTGTCCCACAGCTGATTGTCCCACAGCTGATTGTCCTCCATCCGTCCCTCAAATTAAATCACTAACCAGATAGTCAGAAATCTTGTCAATCCCATAGGTCCACTGAGTAATTAACCCAAGTGGACGGGGTCTCAATATTGACCCCCCCCCATTTAATGTCCATTTCATGATGATCGGACAACTGGTCACTCTCACTGCACGTATTTGTAGCTACATTCAATGCTGATGACAGCCATCGTTGTACGGGCGATTGTTTTTGGTAAAGCACTCGACCGTCGACCTGAGGGTCCCTGGTTCGGTCTCCTTTGAGGACCAACGGGTATATCAGGTAATGGCTAAATTACCTGCGCATATCTCCCGTTGTACCTCCATGGCCATTGCACTATCGATTATGGAAACAATGAAAGAAGGGCACCATAAAAACCGTCCCATTAGTGGTTTATAGGATCTAAGAGATTTCATCTCATCCTTACAGGTCCTTCACACACCATTGGATGTAGGCCACACCTCTTCAGACCGCTGGTTTCTGTCTTTGTAATAACGTTTTCATTTTTAAAATTGCCAACTCCGCAACGCTGCATATACATTGATTCACCGTGACAAGCATCATTTATTTTCACGTATTTAAAATCTTTTAAAGTCCATATGTCCTCCCATGGTGTTTATCTTTTTTTATTCAAATTGCTTTAAGCGAAAACACTCATAAACAATATACATGAACCGCACGATTGGGATTGAACGAAACAAAGCATGTCAGTTATAAACAAGCAGTGTGTATTGTATTTCATTTTCTTCTATCGGACACAGCCTCTCTACCCTCATGTCAACTCTCTTCCCCCTCTTTCCCTCACTCATTCTCTGATGTTTTCTTCTTCTCTGCATCCTCCCGGTATCTCGCCATGAATTATTCAATGTATTCTTGCAACGTCGTATTTCTCAGACCGTATTGATCATCTCTCTATTGGAATACGGCAGCAGCTAGTTTGCAAAAAAAAAAAAAAATTAAAATGTGTTAACAGGCCTCAAGTCTACCTGAAATGTTAGGACAGTATTTTGTTATTATTGTACCCAACCCATGTGTAAACCAAAAATGGTTATGCCACTAACTTTTTACTGTACCCAACCCATCGATGTCTCAATATTTTAAACTCGACTTTTTATTTACTCACTGTGATTGTATCTAACTGCTGTTATTGTCGAAATGTTATCTTAATATTAACTTAATATCCAGTTCAACAATTCTCAAACTTTCACTGCAGCCAAGCTCGTCCTCCTACCCCCATCCCCGCAACTTTCCATGATTTTAAATAAAAATTGCCAACAACAGAGGTTCACAATAAATATAATTTGGAAGCACTGTAAAAAAAACCTCGCTTAGGCCTATATAAATATATAGTGTCAATAACCCCATTGAAAACCTTTTGGAACATTTGGTTTGGGGAATCACTGTATTTGATAATTAATTTTTTTTTTTTAGAATGTTGACTGAATGAGTGACAGTGGCGATAACTGACCAAATCTTAATATTTATGTGTCGTAACTAATGGCGAGAACCACACACTAACACAAACACACACACTCACTGAATTTATTATTACCACTTTCAACAATAGAAAAAAAAAACCCAGAAAAAACCACAATAATAACCCAGCAACTCATTGTTAAGTTAAACTGACAAGCTCTTCAATGTTTGAATGTTTCTCACCGTGGGGTGTGCCGAGGCTGATCTAGTTTAACAACTGCCTTCTTTAGAACTTTAATTAGTTGCCATAGCCCGCTGGCCTAGGGCACTGTTAGAAAAGGGATTTCACTAGGAGGCGAGAGAGAGAGAGAGAGAGAGAGAGATGGAGGGGAGGAGGGGGATGGGGAAAGATTTGAGAGAAGATTCACACCAATCTCTCGGAGCCTGGAATCGAGTGTTAAATTTAGATGAAAGACTGGAGAGTTGTTCAAACCTCACGGACTTCTTTCTATGTTTGGCAAATATTTGGTTTCGTTGTTACTTTATTTTGTTTGTTTTTTATTTGGCAACATGATTTTTTTTATGTTGAGCGTTTGTCTCCATCACTGTAAAGACGTTTTCCTTTTTTTTTAGATGACATGCTATCACTATGGAGGCAGGTGTTAAGAATATATCAACTTTGTTACAACCATTATTATGCTCAGTATAGTGGCATTAGACAATGATTTTAAAGGATACAGAGGCAGTGATTTCTAGAGATATTTGGGTGCCCTTGGTAAAGATTCACCAGATATTTGGGGGCCCTAGGTAAAGATTCACCAGATATTTGGGGGCCATAGTAAAGATTCACCAGATATGTGGGGGCCCTAGGTAAAGATTCGTCGAAATATTAGGGGCCCTATGCAGTGATTTCTATAGATATTTGGGGGCCCTAGGTAAAGTACCACTCTGGGGCCATCTTAGACCAGATTCAATAGAGAATAATACTAGACGGTGGCCTTAGGCAATGAGGGCGTTGGGTAGTTATCTAGTTGCCTGTCCGGCTCTGGAACTGTTTTTGTATATACGCAGTGAACTACCAAAAAAAAAGAAAAGATTTACCAAGGGTAGATGATATCCGTAAATACATAATATTCAATAAAATGTGTTACAAAACATAGTGAAAAGATATTGACATATAGTTAAAGTTTATTATCAATAGACAATAAAGAATTGAACTATCATTTGGAAAATATTTTTTTAAAGAAATATTTTACTTGATAGTCAAATAAATGTTTGGCAGTGAACTGACTGAAGTTTGTATTCCAGCTGTTGGTAAACAAGTGAAGTTACCTTAGCCCTAAAGGTCCATCAAGGTAGACCAAGTGTATAATGTATCGTGTTCTGTAAACATATTAAGGGATTGTGTAGTTAGCACCACGGCCAGTCGCCGGTACTTCCCAAACTAAAGTAAGGTACCTATTTAAATCTGAGTGAACTTAATTAGCCTCAAACTAACATTCACAAGAACCTGGACAAAATTTTATTTGTGCTCACCGAACCTCGAACCCTACGCTTTGTATTTATTTTGACTTGATAATTTCAAGTCAAATTTTTTTTCCTCCATTATAAACAATCACAAAAAAAAATAATTCGCTTGGTAACTAACTCTACAACCGTTAAATCATGGACTCGATATTTCTAAAAATCGTGTATTGTCAAGTAGAATCTACACGGGTGGCGAATTTGAACATTATCACTAAATTAGAACCGGTCCAAAGTTGAGTTACAAGATTTAAGGACACACGCATAGTCACAAACCCAGCCACAGAAAGTAAACTGGTTGAAAACCTATAACCCCAAAAAAAAAACTATCATTGACATTCACATGTTAGCTTGTCATATCTAATGCAACATGATTTAAAAAAAAAACAATTCAAAATGGTAAACAAGAGTTACGTGCTCATCACATTTCACTAAAATTTTCGGACACTCGTGGTCAACATTGTATAAATACGCCGACTCAAAAGTTTGGTCCCAATCAATCTGTGGCTGTTTCCAACTCTGTCGGTGGTTTCCTTGTGTTTATCTTCTGCATGATGAAGTAGGAGATGGGATGTACTGAGTGACTGAGTGGATCAGAGAGAGAGAGAGAGAGAGAGAGAGAGAGAGAGAGTGAGAGACAGAGAGAGAGAGAAAGAGTAAGAGAGAGAGAGAGAAAGAGTAAGAGAGAGATAGAGAAAGAAAGAGAGGAGCGGAAAAAAGAGAGGAGCCATTGGTGACCAGAAGAGAGAGAGAGAGAGAGAGAGAGAGAGAGAGGAACCAGTTATCAATTTGAAAGTTAAGAAAAAATAAGAGGCAGTCAGTCTGGACTCCTAATGACAGTAGGTCATTGTGGACATTTCCGAGGGCGTTTGGGTTGAATCATTTTTTTTTTCCAGACAGTAGGCCGATGTGGACATTTTCGATGGCGCTGTGAGAGCTAGTGTTGAAATATTGCAATACAACACAGGACATAGAGATATGAATGAAATGTTTATAATATGTGAGTTCGGTTATATCATAATGCAGCTGTAGGCAAACTGCGGCCCGTCAGAATGTATTATGCGGCCCGTACGTGTTGTGATCCTATGTCTATGTTAATTTTCGCTATATTTTGAAAATTGATTCCGACTATTTGATTCGAATCTAGGGATATCAAATCGGTTTTATGGCTCCAGAATATTAGTTAAGAACTGCTTGACCTACAAGCAGATTATGACTTGAAGGAGAATTTCAAGTGAGTTATTTTGCTAGAGTTTTAGGATGTTTGCCAGCAGCGGAATTTCCACACCTAAAACACCTTGGTGCCATGTTTTTGTCTCTATTTGGGTCAACATACATTTGTGAGCAATTCGTTATCTGGTATGAAAATAAACAGGTTCCCCACCACCACTCTCCCTACTGCACTAAAACATTAGCCAAGTCGTGTCATTTTTTTATTATTTTTTTTTTAAAGTCTCTGTAGGAGTGAGAGGAAGTTAATCTCTTAGATCTTACAAAATATTAATGGGACAACAGAACTCATAGTTGACGCCGAGACGTGAACCGGTAACATACAGCAAGCAGATCGGGACTTCAATCAAAGCGCTACCTTGTTATTGATGTTCCTTCTGACTAATATAATATGAATGTAAGACATAAACTGTGACTGAAATAATAAACAACTGTTAAATAAAAAAAAAATTAGTTAAATTAAATATTCAGCTCAGTTTCAAGTGGTGATGGGACGATAATTGCCTAATAAATTACCTAATTGTCAATTTATTTTACACCCTGACCATATGGGCAAACATACAAAACGTGTTTTACATGTAATTATGTTATCGTTTAGATTGTACTTGTCTCATTTAATTTTTTTTTTTTAAAAGTGCAAATCACATCAATCGAAGCTTGTATTTCCACGAAACAATATATAGCGCGGAATAAAATAAATCAAAATACATAGAAGCCTATCAGTTTACTTCTCTTATTTGTGTTGCTTCTTCATATATTGACGCCTACATTTTGACTCTCTTACCTTACTCAACACAAATATCTGTAAATTGAAAATAAAGGTTTATACATCTCCACACCTACCCCCGCACACAATACTTTTTATTTTTCGTTCGGTGGTCCAGATTTTATCTCCCCCCCCCCCCGCAAAATGTGGAAATGGTAACACCGGGTCTATTAGTCACCTAATCCCAACTTCATTCCTCAATTCCTCCACATTACCAGCTTTTGATCACATTATCTATAGAATTATCCCCGGGTATATATAGAACCGTGAGCGATTATCATCCATTAGTAAGCTATTATCTGGGTCGATATTCATCGAATTAAAGACACCCCCACCCCCTCCCTCCACACACACCAGCCACCCCCATTCTCCCACAGGTTTTCCTAAACTTTTGTTTTCACACCAAGCCCCACCACTCCTTCCATTCCTGCTTTAGTTAAACGTGTTTCTATTTATATATCAGTTTCTTTATTTCATGCAGCCGTATCTAGTAATGTACAGCTCCTATTAATGTGTTACAATACATCCTGTAAATCCGTATCTATTAATGTATAGCTCCTGCCTGTATATCCGTATCTATTAATGTATAACTCCTGCCTGTATATCCGTATCTATTAATGTATAGCTCCTGCCTGTATATCCGTATCTATTAATGTATAGCTCCTGCCTGTATATCCGTATCTATTAATGTATAGCTCCTGCCTGTATATCCGTATCTATTAATGTATAGCTCCTGCCTGTATATCCGTATCTATTAATGTATAGCTCCTGCCTGTATATCCGTATCTATTAATGTATAGCTCCCGCCTGTAAATCCGTATCTATTAATGTATAGCTCCTGCCTGTATATCCGTATCTATTAATGTATAGCTCCTATTAATGTGTTACCATACAGCCTGTAAATCCGTATCTATTAATTTATAGCTCCTGCCTGTATATCCGAATCTATTAATGTATAGCTCCTGCCGGTATATCCGTATCTATTAATGTATAGCTCCTATTAATGTGTTACCATACAGCCTGTAAATCCGTATCTATTAATTTATAGCTCCTGCCTGTATATCCGAATCTATTAATGTATAGCTCCTGCCGGTATATCCGTATCTATAATGTATAGCTCCTATTAATGTGTTACCATACAGCCTATAAATCCGTATCTATTAATGTATACCTCCTGCCTGTATATCCGTATCTATTAATGTATAGCTCCTATTAATGTGTTACCATACAGCCTGTATATCCGTATCAATTAATGTATAGCTCCTGCCTGTATATCCGAATCTATTAATGTATAGCTCCTGCCGGTATATCCGTATCTATTAATGTATAGCTCCTATTAATGTGTTACCATACAGCCTGTATATCCGTATCTATTAATGTATAGCTCCTGCCTGTATATCCGTATCTAGTAATGTATAGCTCCTGCCTGTATATCCGTATCTAGTAATGTATAGCTCCTGCCTGTATATCCGTATCTATTAATGTATAGCTCCTGCCTGTATATCCGTATCTATTAATGTATAGCTCACGCCTGTATATCCGTTTCTATTAATGTATAGCTCCTGCCTGTATATCCGTATCTATTAATGTATAGCTCCTATTAATGTGTTACCATACAGCCTGTAAATCCGTATCTATTAATGTATAGCTCCTGCCTGTATATCCGTATCTATTAATGTATAGCTCCTATTAATGTGTTACCATACAGCCTGTAAATCCGTATCTATTAATTTATAGCTCCTGCCTGTATATCCGAATCTATTAATGTATAGCTCCTGCCGGTATATCCGTATCTATTAATGTATAGCTCATATTAATGTGTTACCATACAGCCTGTATATCCGTATCTATTAATGTATAGCTCCTGCCTGTATATCCGTATTTAGTAATGTATAGCTCCTGCCTGTATATCCGTATCTAGTAATGTATAGCTCCTGCCTGTATATCCGTATCTATTAATGTATAGCTCCTGCCTGTATATCCGTATCTATTAATGTATAGCTCCTATTAATCAACCCGGTAAAAAAAAATGAAACGTTCTTTGCGTCCGTTACTTAATCCCTGATGTAAACTAATGTGTGTGACCTGCGAAGATTATCCTCTTTGGTTTAATGCTGGCAGATGGCCATCTTCAGAGAGAGAGAGAGAGAGAGAGAGAGAGAGAGAGAGAGAGAGAGAGAGAGAGAGAGAGAGAGAGACAGACAAACATACAGAGAGAGAGAAGGAGTCAAGTTAATAAGCCGAGAACTAAAATAAAATAAAATTGGGGAATGTAAGCCAGACTGTCTTACGATACAACGGTAATTGCCCTTCCCTTTTGTTTTTCATGTTAAATTACAAAAAAAAAATTAATCAATTAATAGGCTACATCTCAATGAATCTTTAAATTGAAAAGTAAAACCATGGCATACTTACATTAACCTTTCATTATTTTGGTTGTGTCTTTAACATCTCTTATTAAGTCTGATTCCATCAAGCAACCTGGCATTTTGATACAAAATGCTTTTCCGAAGTCATAAAGTAGGTATTACAGTAAATGGTACAGGAGACATACCATGAACTGTCACTGAACTGTGGAAGGAAGATTAAGATGTCTCCTTGCTAGGTAAATAGACCCTTTTTGCGACTGTGATGGTGCTGAGGTCAAAGTGGACAATTTGAGACCATGGTATTCACAGGTGACGGTGGTGATGGTTTGGTCTGCACACAACACCATTCCACTCTGATCTACTCAAACAACCTCGCAGCCTGCCATGACTGGCACAGTGGTCAGGTGCACTGACCCCCCCACCTGTCCATATTGGCAGGAAAAACTCTTGCCTTGCCATTCTTGCTGATCGTCAGTACACACCCCCTGCTTAAAAAAAACTTTTTATTCCGTCATGCCGCGGATGTAACTGGCATGACACGCATCAGAGCCGCCAATAAAGCTGGTGTGTCAGGCACACAACACCCTGTCTTTATAGCAATGGCGGTGAAAAAAAAAAGGAATTAAAAAAAATAACCTGGCATTTTGATAGCTAAATGGTGGTGAGTGCTTTGAACCTGATCATCATATAGAAGAACGGAGGTTTAAACCCCAGTTTCACAAGTTACTAAAATGGAACAAACTGTAGAACGTTTTATATGGCACTCAAAGGGGTTCGATTAAAAGGGTCAATTTATGACATTCTCATCCTTACATGGATGCTATAAACACGTTACCTCTTATCAATTCTCGCTCAGTAGTTTGTTAAACAACTTAACGCGCATGAATAAAATCTAACCAATGAAATGTAATATGAATGTAGCTTAAAGCTGATAAAATTCTAAGTAATATTTTTTCCGCTATATTGTCATGTCAGCAAAAAATACAATATATATATATATATATATATATATAATAAAAAAAAATTGACGGTCTTTTATGTGAAGTATTATTTAAATTACTTAGACAACCTCTGCAGTTATTGTGTAAATACAACGCAGTTGATGGTTAAAATTTACTGCATTGACTATGGTTTATTCCTTTTGTTTGTTTTTTTCCTAAGCAAATAGTAACTGTAGGAGATTTACTTCCAGTGGCACTTTGGTGAAATAAGATTGACCTCAACTGCTCTAGGGTTACGACTGTCACATCGCATTAATTTAGTAGGTCAAACGAAAGCCGATCCAGACGACAACCCTTTGTATTTTGTTTCTACACTCCCAAATTTTGTTTGTCTAGCTGCATGACCTTGAACTTGAACAACACCAGTTCAGGCTGGCAGAAGGCGTTATCAAGATTTAAACCCCCCGCCATTTATAATTAAGACCAGTTTTCAGACTATATTATTAATGGGATCTCTCTAAAAGATTTTTAAAAATGCCCATATGTGAGATTGGTAATATTTTAATTAAAACAAACTTAAAAATAAAAATAATAGCCATCAATATTCAGGCCCGCTACTTCTCTCTCACGCAATTTTATAAAAAAACAAAAAAAAAAACAATTTCAACTTGAATAGAAATTCAAGCTACAACAAAAACAAGATTTTGAACTTTCAAGAGATGTGGTGTGTGATGTGTGTGTGTGTGTGTGTGGTGTGTTTGCTTGACGTAAAAGACAAAAATAAAATGCCCCGTCATTCACGACCACTATTATGCTGGCCAATTACATCCTCACAAAACTGGACCCAATAAAAAAAAAACTAGACCAAAATATGTAACTTGGTCTGTTTTTTTTTTATTTATTTTATGGAGATGTATAACAGAGGACGCAATACACATTGAGCCTCTACGATACCAAAGTTATTCCGCTTGTTTACGTTTGCCAGCTTATCTGTAAGTACAGTGTATGTACACATTTTTGATAACTGAAGAGAAAAATAAATCTTTGTTAACAAAGTGCACCATTATATCTGATATCTTTTACATTGTACAACCTGATATCAAATATCTTTTACATAGTACAACCTTATATCTTTTATCTTCTTTAAAAAAATTCTTTGTAGGGTATTCTTCCTTAGGTTATCCTTTAAGAATTTTTTAATTATATTAACAGTAAGTAACAGTCAGGTTATGTTAAGTCATGAGTCATGACTGCTTTGTTTTTTCATAAATTATGATCAGTCATTTGTCACGCTTTTGTAACTAGAAGCAGTAACGTAGAAGAAACGTTACTGCAGCTTGTGCGGCCTTACAGGGCGCCGAAGTGAATAGGAGCGCCAAACATGCGTTGTTTAATGTTTTTGAACCAATCAGGCCTTGAAGAGGGCGCAAAGCGCCTCAACAGCCAGAAATAGTTCTGACTAGAGGCATTGCCCGGATGTAGGTCAAGACAGCTAATCAGACTTGGTAGGAAAAAAGTGGTCATTGGTCAAGGAGACTAGTGACCAGGGGAAAACAGGTGAACTTAAAAGCTGTCTTAGGGGAAGGCCAGTTGAAGATAGAAGGCCTATTACAAGAATGTGTTTTCAGAGAAAAGTAACAAGTTAGAAATGGAAGAAAATGTTATGGGAAGAAAATGTTATGGGAAGAAAATGTTATGGGAAGATTACGTCGTGGAAAAAAAACTGAAACCAATTTGCGCAGAATTTTTTCAGGATTGTTAATTTTTTTGTAAGATATTATCGGTGAAGTAAAGATACTTGTGATGCATACCTTTTCAGTCATTATTGAATCAGTTATTTTTTGACGGCTAATCATTTTTGAAACATCTACCACTTGGATAACCAAAAATAAATAATGACGTAATGTTGTTTTAACCAATCAATTCAGTGATCTGCATTGTGACGCTCAAAGTGACGTTTAAGTTGTAATAACTAACAATATAAACTACACTTTACACCTCCTGTATTACAAATGATGACCAGAAAACGGAAAACTTTAAGTGAATTAACTTTCCTATTTTTTTAGAGACGTCGAAATACGTAAGTTATATTTTGGCTAGTGATTTTACTGTGCATTAAGAAATGTATTATTCAACTGTCATACTCTTACACAGACACAACAGCAAAAAAAAAAATAAAACAATGAGTGTAGTGGACATGCTGACCTCGCCATGTCTTTTCCTACTATCTACATTGTCCACCACTACCACCTTTTGTCTGGTGGTCACATCTGTGGTCGCCCTGCTAAGCTACTATCTGCTCAGAAGTAACAGCACAGAACCGGACAACAGCGACTGGTCGAGACTTGGAGTGAAATACCCGAACCTGCCGAGCAGTTTCTTTGCAGGAACTAACTTCCGGTCAGTTCTTAGACATTTTACTGTTTAGCTTAATTCATTAGTCCAAGAAACGTACATAATCCCCCACCCCCTTTTTTTTACAAGTCTGAAATAGGTCCTTCATTTTAATTCGGTAAAGTTAAAAAAAAAACGAACTCCGTCTACACAGTTCATCCATCCGTCCATCCATAGCTCGCATAGCTACTAAGATACAAATTTACCAAAGGTAAAAATCGGTTATTTCAACAGATTCAGTTCAATTCAAGTTGAAATAATCTATATAAATAAAAGCTGTTTGGGTTCTGCGTTAAATCGAAAGTAAAGAATTAATACAACAGTATTCCAGTTTAAAATGCAATCATGAAAAAAATAGGATCTGCCCGAAACAAAAAATAACCTATTCTACTGATCAAGCCTAAGAGGATATAACTCTATGCAAAGGTTTAGCAGGGTACAGCTAGTATCTCATATTTCATGAAATAAACATTCACGGGGTTACACTTTTGTATTGTTGTTTTTTTTTTCTAATGTTGCAATTTTAGGTCAAAGTGGGTAAAGGGCAAAGTTTATTCTAAGAAACTGTATTCTGTAAATTGTTAGTTCTTACATATGGTAATAAATATATAATATCAACATTTACTTTTGTAAATTATTCATATTATAAAACAGAGGTCAAAGCGCATCACAGATCTTACACTACTTAATTAATTTCCACATCAAAATAAATGAAGAAATATTATAAATTAATTACTTTGGCATGTTTTGTCTTCTCTGCTGTTTTTTCAATTGTCTGTCTATAGGTTTGTCTGAATGTTTTTGTTTCTGTCCGACTCTATCGGACTCGGGAGATGGATTTATCGGTCGTAACAACGGGAAGGCTCATGTACTCCCAGAAAGACCCCCCCCCCCTTGTAAGGGAACAATATCAATTTGATGTCAGTCTATTTTAGGGCCCAAATATTTATTCTGCTCCTGATGCATTTCTGATTAGGCTGTCTATGTGAGTGTGTCTGTGTGAGTCTGTTTTTCTTATTTCTCAAATACCACGTTTCTATTTTTAGTATGTATGTATGTATGTATGTATACACACACACGCTTATGTATATATATATATATATATATATATATATATATCAGGTGGGCATCAAGCCCTTGGCGCTACTCACAAAGGGGCGCCAAATGGTATATTTAATATATAATATTATATGGTTTTAGAATGGGGGGGGGAGTCGCTAAAAAGGTATCGTGCCCCGGCGCTAGTTAAGCTCGCTACGCCACTGATATATATAATACTTATGTGAATACAAATGAAAACTGAAATTCTACTGTTGATTACTAAAATGTCATTTTTTGTGTGTATTGAACAGAGACCAAGTTGTGAAACTTATTCAGGAATATGGCGACATCGTAGGTCTAAGAATCACCAACAGGATGTGGCTACTTACCACCAATTTAGAACTCCTGCGCTTTGTTTTCACCAAAGATTTCAACAACTTTATAGATAGGGCGGACAAGCTAAATTCAAACACGCCCCTGGCCAGGGCCCTGTTCTTCGCCCGAGGCAACGACTGGCGCCGCCACCGACAGATCGCCTCGCCGACCTTCAGCTCGGGTAAGCTGAAATACATTTCCACATCAGTGGAGCATTCGGCCAAAAGATTGGCCGAGTACCTGGCAGAGTTTGCAAAGGACGGAAACGTGGTGCCTGTCAAAGATGCCAGCGCACGATATTCCGGGGAAATTATTGCCAAAGTGGCGTTTGGGTTAGACGCCAAGCTTGTCAAGAAGGAAAGCTCGGAATTTTACGAGTTTGGGAAGAACATGCTGGAGCTATCGCACGAAGGGCTCACGAGGTTTATTCTGATGTTGATGCACAGAGTGCCTAAACTTGTGTACACCTGCAATAAACTTTTCCCTTCCGTGCAGCTGTTTGAGGCGGTCAATTTGAAAGCCAACGCCTACTTCAATCTGGCACTGACTGAAACGATAGAAGAAAGGAGAAGGAAGACAAGCTCTGGTGGTGAAAGGAAACAGGTCGACTTCCTAGACTTGTTACTGAAAGCCAACGACAACGCTAAGTCTGGGCGATTGGACGCTGACGATGACGGCGCCGACCCTGGGGTCGACCATGAAAAGACAGCGGTTAATTACAAAGGTCTCAGTGACGAGGAAGTGATTGGTCAGTCCATGCTGGTGATATTTGCCGGGCTTGAGACGACGGCCACGACTTTGCAGATGTGTTTATTTGAACTGGCAAAGCACCAAGACATTCAGGTAAAAAAATGTTTTTTTGAATTCAGTGTTATCTGTCATATAAAATTTCATGTAAACAAATGTTCTATTAAAAAATGTAACCGAATTAAAAAAAAAATGATACAATTCAGTAAAATTTATATACAAAGTAAAAGGAACTAACCGAATTTCTAGATTGTGTACAGAAAATTTCGTGAGTACGTTTTAAGTCTTACGTGGACATTGCAGTCTTGGCCATGGTAAGGAGGGATGGGTGGAGGAAAAAAAAGCTCTTAAACATTTGTTTGAACAATCATTGATGGTTAGTGTTTCGATACAAGATGATCAACACTATCTTTACAGGTCATGGTGATGGAAGTGCACCCTATGTTCCCTCAATGTTTCCCGTGGTGCCTCCATGGCAACTGCACTATAAGTTATGGTGGGAATGAAAAAAGGGTACCACATAAAAAAAACCCTAGTAATTTTTAGGATCAAAGATATATAC
This sequence comes from Bulinus truncatus, assembly GCA_021962125.1. NCBI lineage: Eukaryota > Metazoa > Mollusca > Gastropoda > Planorbidae > Bulinus > Bulinus truncatus. Next base: position 4,475,671 of record JAGDYQ010000033.1, read on the forward strand.
ATGTCTATCCCCCAGACCCTCCCCCACCCGCACGCTACGGGCCTGCTACAGAGACATAGAAATGATATTTAAAAAAAAAACTAAAAAAATATGAGATGTTTCTAAAAAAATTTTAAAATGTTATCACACTGTTTTGACGATTATCACTGTGTTTTACTACCAGGATAAAGTCTATGAAGAGATATCAACCGTTCTCCAAAACGAATCACCAACGGCCGACGACCTCCATAACCTCCACTACACTGAATGCGTCATCAATGAGACCCTGAGGCTCCACCCGCCTATCCCATCCATCAACAGGAGGGCCAAGGAGACCCGCACTTACGGCGGGGTCACCATCCCCAAAGGAGCGTGCGTCATGATCCCGCTGTGGCACATTCTCTCGGACCCCAGGATCTGGCCCGAGCCCGAGAAGTTCAACCCGGAAAGATTCGCACCGGAGGAGAAGGAGAAGCGCGACCCCATGGCGTTCGTATGTTTCGGACAAGGTCCGAGGTTGTGTCTCGGCATGCGCCTGGCCTATCTAGAACTGAAGCAAGCCCTGGTCCATGTCCTGAGAAAGGTGAAGGTCGTGCTGAACGACAAGACTGAGCCTAGGCTGGGCGGAGGGGACGTGGAGGTGAAAAAATTCGGCCTACTGACGCCAGTTAAACCAGTTCTGTTGGCGTTCCAGTTGAGAGAACAGGACGGTCAGAAGTAGATTCAATGGTCACTAGAAAGTATCCTGGCGCTACATAAATACTTCATTGATCATGTGATAATTATATAATGTTGAATATTTGAGCTAAAACACAACATGTATATTAAAAAAATATAATAAATATTCAAGCTATTGATAATTCGAGACATATCTCTCTCTCTCTCTCTCTCTCTCCCCTCTCTCTCTCTCTCTCCTCTCTCTCTCTCTCTTTCTCTCTCTGTCTCTGTCTCTCTCTCTCTCTCTCTCCTATATTTTTTTTAACAATGCAATATAAATGTATGTATTAAACCCCGGTTTATTTATTAATTTTGTTTTAAAAATAGAATATCATCCAGCCATTATGGAATATATTAATAATTTATCCTAACTGCAACATTTTTTTTAACCCGTTGTTGTCTGGTGTAGGTTACACAACTATACATTTTATCTTTGTTTACTTTACAAAGATAAGTAAAGACCAAGCAATGCGATCCTCTCATGTCAAGTATAGACCACCTGTTTATCTTTGTGTGTCTGTGTATACTTAATGAGCATCTATCCTATTTTGTGTTGTATCTTGATAATAATCATATCCTGCTTCGGGATGGACGACTGAAATGTTTATTTAACATGCTCTGCGCCAATAAATATTTACAAGAACTCTTCGTGACAAGTTCTTATTGGTTACAATCTGTACAATGCATTGAACAATTTCCAATGTATATATTTCATGTTATATCTTCATAACATTGGTTTCTAAATTGATTTAAAAAAAAAAGAAAGATGATCAAACAGAAAGACGTGAATGTCTAATCATTCTGAAAGGGTTATGTCGGTGCTGATTAATATTTAATTTATTACTAATTAATAAATAATAATTGTCGTAATTCAACATGATCTAAACAAATTTATTTTTCGTTAGTAGTAAATAATTCCATTATGTATTTTACTTAATATCAGAAGAAACCAAACAAATCTCCATGGAATGTTTAGAAAATGAAGGGTTAATACTGTGGAGATGACAGATCTAATATTGTATTCCCTGCTGACCAATGGCCACAGTTACTGGACATTACATGACTGACTAGCAGTCCTAGACTCCGCATTGACGGAATATAATTATCTAAAGCAGTGGTTTTTCTAAGTGGGCTTCATTTTAGGTGGCTCGCGACACAACGTAAATTTTTATTCTACCTCTTTTTTTTTAATTCTTCTTTACATGTAGGTCGCCAAAAAAAACCTAGTTCTTACAGTGGTTTAAAAAGAGAGAAAGCTAGAGAACAACTGATATGAGTCAATAAGCAATAAGCAAAATCAGGACTGTGATATAAACTTAAGTCTTCTGAACTTATAACTTTCTAGAAATTCAAGCACGGCTTGCTTCCATAAAGCAACGTTAGAAACAATCTCATAAATATTATCACCAATGTTCCCTCTAAATTTTTTTTCCTCTAAATTTTTTCCTTGTATGCGAAAATTATCACTTTAAGGCCAAAACAAAATTTATTACTAAAGAACTTACTAACAAAATTCAATCTATGGTTACATAACAAACAAAAAAACTGACCGGAATCAAGGGGTTTCATTTGACCACGAAGGTCATTGACCAGAATGTCAACTACAGCTCACAGCTTGGTGTCCAGAATTGATTTTTACATTTTACTTTATTTTTTTAACCGTATTGTGTACTATTGTTTAGTGCGTGTTTAGATAACTGGGAACAGGAGAGTAATGTGAGGGGGGGGGTAATTTTTTTTGGCTCAATGTGACATTTCCATTACAACTAAAAACAAAAAAAAAAACTAAATCCAACTGAGGAAGGCATAGTGTCTGTGATAAAAACTAGAGTTAAGTGAATCACCAGACACAACCAGGTCATTATTGAGGTGGGGAGGTGGAGGTCAGTTGCCTCATTTTATTTTATCACATGCAATTCCCTTCTCTCGCAGCCCCATCATTTAGTTTGCCTGGGGGGGGGTGCCTTGTCCTGGCGCCCTGCATACCCCACATTCAGAAATACAAAAACTATTTTCTTCAATTTTCAATAAAATAAAAAAAAAACTCAATAAAACAAAAAACAAACAAAAAAAATTCAACAAAAAGGCACCAAAAAATAATGTGCAATGACGTTATCGTCTCCTTCATTCGACCAGGTTTGGCCCCTCCCAACCCCCCTCCCCTCGCAGGTCATCGTCATTCGGTTCAAGGGGACATACCACAAAATAAAAAAAAATTAAAAATGGATGAATGAATTCTTTTAAATAAATAATATTTTCGTTGTTTTTTTTTCACGAAACACAAACGAGTTAATACTGTGACCAAATTAACTTGACAAAATTTTAAAAAATTATTATGGCGTCAGCTATTACATGGTTACACAAGACAACAATGTCAGTTCTATTCTAGTTATGAAATAACACTGTGACATTGTTCCTTTATCTGGAAATGAAATATAATTGGAACCAGACACAATAGTGCTAATGCCATTATAACACAAATAAAAATATTGAATTCCCATTTTAAGAAATGCTACAGTTATGATTGTGTATTGTCTTTCAGACACGTAATAATTATTATTTCTTTTCATTATTTAAAAAAAACACTAGTTCATTCGTGGCTTAAAAAAATGATCCAATCATTTCATCTGTTGACGTCTATAATTAACCATTATTGGTTGGTTCATGTTTGACATTTCATTGATTGTGATGGTTTCTTCTTGACGCATTCCTTAACATTAAAACAGTCTTAATATAACCCCATGGTCTGAAAGGTGTTAATTTAATTTCGGTTATATATTGGAACATTTCTTTATTTTTATTAATAAAATGTATCAGTAACTTAAAATGTTACAGTTTCTTTGCTTTTTTTTATTGCATGAGGTGTTATTTAATTATATGGATACATTGGTTTAGAACAATGTATCATCAGTATCACTTATCATTAACAGTGTTTACTTCAAAAATTACCCTTTTTCAGTAATATGCTGTAATTTTTAAACTTTAAATTTTACAAGTTACAGTATCATGCTGTTACTTCATTTTTTTTTGTTAACCTCCACCATTACATGTATTAATATCATGCATCACTTCATCTGTTTACTAATTCTACAACACATCTCAGTATCATGCATATTACTTCATCTGTTTACTAATTCTACAACACATCTCAGTATCATGCATATTACTTCATCTGTTTACTAATTCAACAACACATCTCAGTATCATGCATATTACTTCATCTGTTTACTAATTCTACTGCACATCTCAGTATCATCTGTTTGCTCCCAACAATACAATTCGTCACTGTCATTTACAACGCTATCATAGAGAGCTGGTCTGAGGGTGCTTGAGCTCCCGGTCACGTGGGAGAACTTATCCACATGGAGCACACTGGACTCTTCTAATGACTTCTGGTCTCCCTGGGTACACCCTGAGATAACCGGTCATCAAGACTCGAGAATCTGGCCTCGATCTAGGATTTTTTTTTTCCTCTTTTGATGGGTCGCTGAGTGTGTGTGTGTGGGGGGGGGGGGCTGTCTATGTGTATGTGTTGAATCTGGCTGGGTTTTTATTTTATACTTATTCAGCCACTGTCTATGTGTGTCTGTTGAATCTGGCTGGGTTTTTAGGTTTTTATTTTATACTTGTTCAGCTACTGTCTATGTGTGTCTGTTGAATCTGGCTGGGTTTTTATTTTATACTTGTTCAGCTACTGTCTATGTGTGTCTGTTGAATCTGGCTGGGTTTTTATTTTATACTTGTTCAGCTACTGTCTATGTGTGTCTGTTGAATCTGGCTGGGTTTTTTATTTTATACTTGTTCAGCTACTGTCTATGTGTGTCTGTTGAATCCGGCTGGGTTTTTATTCTATAATTGTTTTTAGCTACTAAAGGTTTCGCTGTATATTATCTAGTTACTTTTAATAGCATCCCATGTTGTAACCATATCTGATTCTTAAAATAATAAGTAAATATTGCATCTTAACAAAATGGATTTATCGTTCTGGCAAAGTCAATTATTATCATAAAAATTAGCCATAGCGCACGATCTATCCGCATGACACCATGTATCTAAATGTGGGTACTGTTAATAATTAAACTAGTACAGCTATCAATTACCACTGGGAAAAAGGATGTTCGTGTAGTGAAGCGCTCGAATGTCTTCCTGTAGGTTCATGGTTCGATCTCCAGTGAGGATCGTTTGAAATTTCAGATGGCTATATCCCCCTGTGGTGTCTAATGGCCAACTCACTATCGGCTACGGCGGAGATGCAAGGAGGGCTACAAAACAACAGATCCCATTAGGGTTTTATTTATAGGATTGAAGAGTTTTCATGCATCCTTACAGTGACTTGACACACACACACACACCAATGACCACTCGTGACCACCAGGCACGCCGAGAGGGGGCAGGGGGTTCATTGCCAGGGGGTCTGCATCTTTAAGGGGGCCCGGCCGCCCCGACCATGTCAATTTTTTTCACGAGTCATTGTTTATTTAGGGGCCCGCAATGATGTCCTGCCCTGGGGCCCTTGTTGGCTCTCGGCGCCCTTGGTGACCACTGTCCAATAAGTGTCCACGATTTGAGTGAGGTTACGAGAGGTCAGTCAGGAAGATTCCATTGTTCAATCTAATCTCAAGTCAATAAAAAAAACTAAAAGTATTTATAAGATGACGTGTGCTTCCGTTTTAATGACGTCATTTGAACATGAACGTTCCACTGTGTCATTAACAACGTTTGGCTTCTAGCTGTCACGATGTCTTTCTGTGTGCCTATTGTCATGTTATGCACATGATGAGTTTAAATGACTTAAATACGTCATTAGATCATTTTCAATGTATCCGATGTATGCCGAGAAGTCATGATGTAAAATGGAGATGGCTTAGTATTCAATTTTTTTTTCCCAGGCGAGATATTACAAGCGCAAGTTTTTTTTTTAGAAACCTCACAAATGATGGAATAGGTGTAGACCCCTCAAAAGACAAACGGAAGGTGTCCGGTACAATCCAGGCTCCAGTTGTAAAATAAGTACTTGGCATTAGTTTGCTGATAGCCATACAATCCCTACAATAGCCGTGATACAGGTGGTCGTGCGGTAAAGCGCTCGACTGTCGACTCGAGGGTCCATGGTTCAATCTCCGGTAAGGTCATGGTAAAAGTCCCCCTCCCCCCGCCCCTCCAACTATATCTCCCGTGGCTCCCCTATACCCACTGCACCATCGTACCATTAGTGACTAACAGAGTATTAGAGATAATCATTACAAGGACTTCACACAAAGAAACATGCTAACTAGGCAACATCTGCCCCCCCCCCTGTATATGCGGCCCAACAAAGGAGTCTCTCTTGTAATGCATTATCCGGCCTTGTGGTTGTCAGCAAAAGATCTTACACATTGCATAGTCTTATTCTTTCTATGCCTCACGGTGTTACGGAGTTAATGCCCTTGTCGTCACAAAGTATGTCAGTAGGGTAACAATGTCCCCAATGCATCGTCTGCCATCAACATTTTCAAACGGACAACAGCAAAAAAAAAACAAAAAAAAACTGTCTCCACGGTTCATTATTTATTTCCATCTTTCAGTCCTAACAGACTCAGCAGTTTTCATGAATTTATAAACCAACGGGGGGCAACATTATCAATGAATGACCTAAACAATGTTTGACCTAAACAATAAACAACGCGATAACAAGCATCTCAACAGACGAGTATCCCCATTCACCTGACAAAGAGTCGGTCCCATACATGTTTAATGATAAATGCGATGCTAGAAAATGTACCCTGCCCCACATGTACACTATTTTTTTTTAAAGAGATCTGTCAGTTCGTTTTGTTTGAAGTTCAGTGTTTAAAAAATGATACAATTAGAAAATAGTGCTGATGTAATGGAGGACAACAATGACAGGTTTATGAATAGCTTCGAACTTCTTTACTCTTAGTATCCGCAGATATTCTCTACCTAATGATTTTAGGGTATTAATTTTTTTTTTAATTTAACATTTTAGGTAAGCATAGTGTATATCTATGTATCTTTCTATCTGTTTAAGATACATGGATAAAAAAAGAAATAGATAGGCGAAATGTATCACTTAACTGTTCAGCTGTTGTTTTTTTTTCATTAATAAGCTTAGCTTTAAATATATTTATATTTAAAAGAGAGAGAGACAGAGGGAGAGAGAAGAGAGAGAGAGAGAAATAGATGATAGATTTATAAATAGATAGATAGATAGATAGATAGATAGATAGATAGATAGATAGATAGATAGATAGATAGATAGATAGATAGATAGATAGATAGATAGATAGATAGATAGATAGATAGATAGATAGATAGATAGATAGATAGATAGATAGATAGATAGATAGAGATAAATAAATAGATAGAAGGGTGGATGGTTGGATGGATAGATAGATAGATAGATAGATAGATAGATAGATAGATAGATAGATAGATAGATAGATAGATAGATAGATAGATAGATAGATAGATAGATAGATAGATAGATAGATAGAAGGGTGGATGGCTGGATAGATAGATAGATAGATAGATAGATAGATAGATAGATAGATAGATAGATAGATAGATAGATAGATAGATAGATAGATAGATAGATAGATAGATAGATAGATAGATAGAAATAAATAGATAGAAGGATGGATGGCTGGATAGATAGATAGAGATAAATAAATAGATAGAAGGATGGATGGCTAGATAGATAGATAGATAGATAGATAGATAGATAGATAGATAGATAGATAGATAGATAGATAGATAGATAGATAGATAGATAGATAGATAGATAGATAGATAGATAGATAAATAGATAGATAGATAGATAGATAGATAGATAGATAGATAGAATCCTAGTGATCCAGTCGAATGTTGAGGTAAAACACTCGGCCAACGAGAACCCGGTGGATCAACTTTAACCAGTATTTACCTAAACCACCATTAACCCTCATTATACTAAAATTCCAAGTCATCAATATCCGACATAATAGTTCTCCCACTATTCCCCTGTGCCATGTATCACCATCAGTTGATAATCACACGACCTGTACAATCACCCACCCACGCCCCCACGCCGTATAATCTCCCCCCCCCGTAAAATAAAACTGTAAAGATACTTTAAGTATCATCATGGACTTATCATCAAACGGGGGGAGCTTCGTTGAGTCAACGTCTTAATTTTAGCAACACCACTATAAGGCCGCTGACATGTCAAACTGCTATTAAACTGCAGATAACCTGCATCGATTTCTTCAGTCGATGCCAAAGACTTAAGTCAAGATTGTGTGTGCATCGGTTGACAGATTTATTGATTCGAATCATCAAACAGTTCATGTTAGGTTTATTATAGCTTTGAATGTTGTGTTAGCGTTATTCTAAAATACCAAAACAGTATTAAATATAAGTCCTTACTTCATTAAGTGATTGAACTTTGATGTTATCATTTTTTTTTCAAGACATTAACGGAACTTACTAAATTGTTAACATGAACTATATGTATTGTTAACATAAACTATATGTATTGTTAACATAAACTATATGTTAATTTGTTTAAAAAATGAAGTAAGTATCGCAAGATAGGTTAAATTGTAATTTGTTTTTAGTTTATTTAATTTTTTTTTCAATTTATATAAGAAACAGTAATTTGCAGTATATATTACACGTTCCACAGTCAGAATACAATGACCGATACCTCAAGACCAATGTCCACTGAAGTCTCAGGTTGGGCCACATCTTGCACCCCGTACCTGGTTGCCGCTGCGGCCAGTATTTTGGTTTACCTCTATCTTCAACTGACGCAGTCCGATGACTGGACTAGACTTGGGGTGAAATGTCCCAAAATTTCTCCCTTCTTCTTCTTCGGTGAGGACTTCAGGTCTGTTGTGTTTTTTAAAAAAAATTTTTTTAAGTCCGTAGTTTTAATTTTTATTTTATTTCTATGCGTAAGATCATCAAATGTCCAAGTCATGTTGAAAAAAAGATTAAGTCTGTAATACGAAATTGGTCAAGATGGTGAGATTTCTGTGACAGGGTCGGATTAAATTTAAGTTGGGCTCTAAATCATGAAGCGTATAAAAGTTTATTATATTTATTTTTCTCTGTTCGGCTTTCTGAAAAATCTTTTCTGTTTTTATACTGATCTTTTTTCAGAGATGTCTAATTTTGCAACTTCAAAATTGCCCAATTTAATTCGATCCTAAAAAGAAATGTTTTGTAACATAGGGTGTGTTTTAGAGCATTCAAATGTTCAGGCGAAACAATTCAAGGAGTTGCTGGTACTGTAATAAGATCAGGTGAGCTTGAGATAGTCGCAGGCGTGAGATGTTAGATAGAAGAGAATGACCATCAACAATGGTCAGTTATAGAATATATACTCATTCAGTGCAGTGGTCAACATCTGAATCATTCGAAAGAAAAGACTGACCATTAACTATGGGTAATTATGGAACATCTAGTCACTCAGTGCAGTGGTCATCAAGTGAATCATTTGAAAGAAGAGACAGATGTTAAGAAAAAAAGAAGTAAAATTTTAAACCAGATCGACTGGTATATGTGTCATCAATGTCACTGAGTGCAGTTGTCATCAGCCGAATTCGTCAGAGTGAGAGACTGGTGTTATAAGAGATTACAGTTAAAGCACTAAACCAGGCCGACGGGTAAATGTGTCATCTATGTCATCCAGTGCAGTTGTCATTTTATCTTCCTGTCACACTGACGGTCAGTGCTAGCACGGTTTCCATCCCGTAATCTGAGACAATGCATAGACAGTGAGAAGGTTTCTGGACATTTTGTGGGGGTCAGTCATTAGATTTCATTTGATTAGTTTAAACTAGATTCTGTCGTGGTCTAAACGTAAATCAAGATCTAAAAAAAAAAACGTTTCTCTAGAATACACCCCCTCCCTTCCCCAAATCACCGCGTGCAACCATAGAAGAAGCTGGCCGAAATCAGATTTTGAAATCGTCTTTTCAAAGGTCACCGTCAACCTTGACATGCCCTTGGGTTCGTCGTTTCGATTTGAACGTGCAAAGTAAAACAAGTCAGCGCCCGACTGATTTACTGACCAATAGAACAGGTTTATTTTCTTTTTTAATGTTATGCGGTTTCACATTTGAAGCAAATGTGTTGATATAAACCTGAAGGAACAATTCTGATTTCGTTTTTTTTTTAATTGACGGTAAATCTTTATTAAAAGTAAACACGTTTGTTGTATTTTAATAATAATTAAATGAATTAGAAATGTCTCAGTGATTATGAGCTTTTGATAGCTGTGATACATGTAAAGGGGGTGAACAGATCATGGTACATGTATTTGTAATGCAAGACAGACATTGGATTAAATATAAATTGGGGCGCGGAAGGTGGAACTTTAATTATGATCACCCAGAAGACAGTACAGGGAAATGTAGACCTTGAATGTGTTTAGACCAGGAGACCTTCAAGTTTTCCGCAACATATTCTATCTTACATCCATTCCAAAGCTTTCTATTCTTTACATTACGTTAGAATATGTATGTCACATTGATGGTAAAGTATAAGCAAATTGAAGATTCCCTTTTTAAAAACCTATGGTGGCTTATAGGTATATAATTCTTTTGCACTTTTCAGATTGGGAGAAAGGCGCCAAAAATGTAGCTCGTAAAGGGCGACTCACTAGTCTGCTAAGACTTTGCTTAGACCATAGTGACATAGGGTTATATCAATCTGTTTCTGTAAATATGTTATTTGGAGGGAATGTGATGCTAAGTTATGTTAGGTTTTTATTTTCAAGCTGTGTGGACTTGATAACATCTCAAGCACATGAAAAAATATTCTACTTCTTACCGGGACTGTCATCTGGGACGTACAGGTCGACATTATGGCCTTTTTTGGGTTTAAAATGAAAGTAAAAAGGTACGTCAGGTTTATCTGTTGATTTTTTAGAACTTAAATTTTATTTCAGAACTGCTATGACCAGTCTTCTGGACAAATATGGCGACACGGTTGGACTTAAGAATCGTTTGGGTCTGACTCTGCTTACAACAAACTATGACCTATTACGTCACATCTTCATCAAGGATTTCAACAATTTTGTGGACAGGTCAGACTTCGTAGTGTCCAGGTCTCCCTTCGCCCAGTCTCTGTTCTTCGCCAAGGGCAACAACTGGCGCAGGCATCGGCAGATCATCTCCCCTACTTTCACATCCGGGAAACTAAAGCTCATCGCGAAGATCATCGAGAAGTCCGCGGAAAATTTAACGAACCACCTGGAAAAATTCGCCGCACACGGGAAAACGGTGCCCATCAAAGACACGACCGGCCAATTTACCTGCGAAATAATTGCGAAAACCGGATTCGGTCTCGATGTCAGTTTCGTGGGCGAAAAAGATTCAGAATTTGTGAACTTCGCCAAGAGCCTCCTGCATCCGGCTCGCGGTGTCGGACGTTTCATCGTCCAGAGTCTCTTCCTCATTCATCCGAGCATCTTCGCCGTCTGCAACAAAGTCTTCAGAAACGTGCAGCTATTCGATCCTTTCAGTATTCGCGCCAACGAATACTTCCGATCCGTCCTTAAAGCGACCGTCGCACAGAGGAAGGAGATCCGAAAGAAAGGCGACAGAAAGCACGCCGTGGATTTCTTGGACCTACTGCTCTCTGCCAACGATGCTGTGAAATCTGGTAAGTTGGACGAGGCGGAGCCTGACGAGGATTTTGACTCGTCCGTCGCTTGGAAGTCCAATAAGGCGCTGAGAGCGCTAACTGACGAGGAAATACTTGGCCACTCCATGCTGTTTATATTCGCTGGTCAGGAGACGACTGCCACCGCCCTCCAGATGTGTTTGTACGCACTGGCTTGTCATCCGGACATACAGGTAAACGGAGGAACATAAGTATGGTATTGATTTACTTACTACGTGTTGACATTCTGTTTTAATTTTTTTTATTTCTTTTTTCATCTCGACTAGCTTTACTCGTACGGTATTGTAGAGATGAGAGCATTAAAAAATTTCCGTGGGGGGGGGGGGGCTAAGAGAATGATATTTGCAAGCTCATTAACCTTTTTTTTTCAATTTTTTCGTTTTGTCGTATATCCATACAAACCTAACATTTATATAAAAAGGGAAGTACATCTATATCACTAAGTGAATAATCTTATGTATGTTAGACCTTTCAAGTAAATAGTATAATATGTATAAAAGCGATTTCGACTCTGCGTTAAATCGAAAGTAAAGAATTAATACAACAGTATTCCAGTTTAATCATGGAAAAATCGGATCTGCCCGAAACCAAAAAATAACCCAGCCTACCGATCAAGCCTATGGGGATATAACTCTATGCAAAGGTTTTGCAGGGTACAGCTAGTAAAAATATATGAGCGAAATCGAAAAGAGACTTTCTATCCATATTAAGTAGATTGATTTTTTAAAAATAATTTGAGCAGAAGATATATTTTTTTCAAATATGAACTTCCAAATTTCAAATCTTAAAATAAAAAAAAATTCTAACAACATGAATACGTTATGACACCACTGTCTTAGTTATGACTCCGCTGTCTTAGTTATGACACCACTGTCTTCAAAACATTATTGTTAAGAGAAAAGGCGTTGCCATTGTATGAATACCATTCGGTAGCGGAACAAATAATAAACACACCAAATTTGTGTGTAGACTTTAAGCTGATTGAGTATCGCTACTCGCAATGTAAATGATAATTGTCTATCTCATGATAATTGTCTATCTCATGATAATTGCCTATCTCATGATAATTTTAGTGTTAACATACTGATATGACTAATGGTATATATTTTTTTTAATCTAGGACAAGGTGTACCAAGAAATCAAAACCAATATCACCTCTCTGCCACCTAGTTCAGATGAACTGTCCAGTTTGACCTACACTGAGTGCGTCATCAATGAGACTCTCCGCCTGTTTCCGCCAGTACCCATAGTGACCAGGAGGGCGAAAGACACAAAGACCTACAACGGAGTGACCATACCAAAAGGTGCCGCGATCCAGATTCCTTTCTTCTACATGCTGAAAGATCCTAAATTCTGGCCTGAGCCAGACAAGTTCAATCCGGACCGGTTCACTCCGGAAGAGACGGAGAAACGAGACCCACTGTCATTTGTCTGCTTCGGCCACGGTCCCAGAATCTGTCTCGGCATGAGGCTGGCCTACCTGGAGCTGAAAGAAGCTCTGGTCTACATCCTGAGCAGACTCAGCGTCGTTCTCAACGATGACACGGAGCCGAGAAAAGGTTTCGCCAAGGTGGAGTTCACACCGCAAGGTTTGTTGACTCCCACCAAACCGATACGACTGGCGTTTGAGTTGAGACAAGTTGGCAGCAAGGAAAATGGAAATTTAGACAGTTGTCCATTTGCGAAACAAACGGAAGTTGAAAATTGAAAGTTAACAACAAGCAAAAAAATAATTATTAATTTGTTCGGAATTGCGGCCTGCCATAAAAGAATTAAGTGAGATAAGAAATTTTCACAGAGAGATTGAGGGGTGGGGTGAATGGGGTGTCTCAGTACACTTTAAGTAAAACCAACAGTTCCTTAATTTCTTGAGTATTCTCGGTGTCTTTGTGTGTGTGTGTGTATAACTCACTATTTTCAACTCTTTTATTTTTGCTTAAGTGACCATGTATAAATATATAAAGGTACTTCTTTCTATGTCTGCTGCTAATTAAAGAATTTTAACATCGACAAAAAATCACCATTAAAATATTTTTGATTTCGTTCATGTTATCATCTTTTATGCAGGCTGAATTTACTCGCTGCATGTTCAAGTATTTATGTAAATTACTACTGTCATTGAACAATATACTTAATAATTCAATTACCGTCTCATCTTGCCGACAAGTGAGAATGTTATATTGTTTACTTACCTTCTGTAACTTTCTCCAGCACTTACAGTTTACTTTAAATTCACTGTGTAACATCACTATACACATTGTGTCAGTTACATTTATATGCCAAAAAAAAACATAAAAAATAAACATAAATGAAAAATGGAAGAAACATTTTTTTTTGTCTTTAATATAATTATACTTCTGCTTTTGTTTAGGACTAAAAAGTGCGGTTATCTATTAGAAATTGTTTTTTTTTCATGGCCAAATATTAATTTCTATTTTTTTTTACTGAAATTTTAGCTACAAATAAAAGTGAATAATCAAGAATTCTAAATTATAAAATATGAATATTTAAATTCCAATAATACAATTGAGATTTATTGAAAAGTTTATTGAATTATTTTGGATTTTTTTTTAAAGGGTTTACTGTAAGGATGATACTCTTTGGGCACGTCTGGCATCGATATGTGTTACAGCTGTCACCGATACTGTTGTTAAACTAATGGAATCGGTCAAGTCAAAATACATGTCACACGCAATCGAGACGGTGTAGAAGTTGTCATTACAGAAATCAAATGAAAGTGTCGGGTTACTTTAGGAATGAATCAAAAGTTTAGTTTGATTAAATAGAAATGATACTTAACATAATTTAAACGGATTTAAAAAAAATCAGCTCGAATATTAACTCATATTTTTATACACTGCATCAATATATTGTAGGTATGGTATAAATAACAGCTGTGTAGTGCTGTGTAGTGCTGTGTAATGATGTGTAGTGCTGTGTACTGCTGTGTAGTGATGTGTAGTGATGTGTAGTGCTATGTAGTGATGTGTAGTGCTGTGTACTGCTGTGTAGTGCTGTGTAGTGATGTGTAGTGCTGTGTACTGCTGTGTAGTGATGTATAGTAATGTGTAGTGATGTGTAGTGATGTATAGTGCTGTGTAGTGATGTGTAGTGCTGTGTAGTGATGTGTAGTGATGTGTAGTGGTGTGTAGTGATGTGTAGTGCTGTTTATTGATCTGTAGTGCTGTGTAGTGATCTGTAGTGCTGTGTATTGTTGTGTAGTGATGTGTAGTGTCGTGTAGTGAGTGATCTGTAGTGATGTGTAGTGCTGTGTAGTACTGTGGAGTGATTGTAGTGATGTGTAGTGTGGTGTAGTGCTGTGTATTGCTGTGTAGTGATGTATAGTGTTTGTAGTGATCTGTAGTGATGTGTAGTGATGTGTAGTGATGTGTAGTGATTGTAGTGATGTGCTTCAGTCTGAAACAAGTGTCGGGTTGGATCAAACAGTCTGGAGGGCCGGACTGAGCCCGTGGGGCCGCAGTTAGCCCAAAGCCTGGTATTGACATTTGATTTTTGTACGCGATAAATCAATCAAATTAAATATTTTATAGCAGTTTGATATTCCTCCAGCAGACATTACATTTGAAGTTTTTTATTAGCTTGCTTACACTTTTTCTTTTTTTTTTAAATTGGTCTATATTATATTATCTTGTATTCGGGAAAATTTGTGAAAATTAACAGTGGATGAACACGAAATGTACCAGACGGTGAACTGGTCGCGGAGTGATACAAAAGAGCGTGATTTGCATGGTGGAGATCGGAAATGAAAGAATCGATTCTACTACGGAAATGGGTGGGGAAGGGTGGGAGGGCGAGGTAGAGGGAGAGAAAAAGAGAGAGAGAGAGAGAGAGTGGGGCGAGCCACTGACTCTAAGAATTCAGCAGACTGACACTGTTTCCCGCATTTTTCTTTAACGTCGAAAAAAAAAAAATAAATATAATGAATCGAAAGTAAAGATAGGGGGGGGGGGGTCATCAGCCAGTAGCTGTAGTGAGCAAAAAAATAAAAACAAAACACATATCATATATAATAATACTCATTTCCAGTGTGCGTTAAATCGAAAGTAAAGAATTAATACAACAGTATTCCAGTTTAAAATACAACCATGAAAAGAATCGGATCTGCCCGAAACCAAAAAAAAGAACTAGCCTACCGATCAAGCCTAAGGGTATATAACTCTATGCAAGGGTTTTGCAGGGTACAGCTAGTACCTATAAATTCTCCGTGAAACAAGAGATACCAGTTAAGAAGTGGTAAAACCGATTTCTCTTTCCCCCGTCGCGTCCTAAACAATGGCCCTGTGCTGATATTGTATTTTTGTTTCAGATGAAAATGGATGTATAAGGGTCAACATATTACCGGACTACTTTCCTTACGGTGGAAAAGGGGGAGGACAATCCGTGATTGAGTTTCACTGCACGTGCCAGGGCTGCCGATAGCTATTCTCGGGACCCCTGACCAGCTCCACCAAACTGGGGCGGGGGTCCCGTCTAATCACACCCACCTACCATTTCCCAGTTGATTACTGGACCTGAAGGGGCCCCCTTAATGACCGGGACTTTTGACGTGTGTAAGGGTTGCATCCACCCCCCCCCACCCACCCCCACCTCCCAGCGGTTGTTCTATACGTGAGTAATTTGCACGTCTGAGGAAATTTAACTAGAGTGAATCTGGCTCGTCATTATATCTTCACTCTATATCAGGGCTTCCTAAACTTTTGTAATTCACGACCCCATTTATGATTGCGAGTTTCTTGACAACCCCATACAAATATAAAAGAAAAATAAATTAATATTTTACAAGTTAAAAAACATTTTCTGTTAAATTGTATTTTTATCTCTCGCGACCCCAGAATTTTGCTACGCGACCCCCTGCTCTATATGATTCAGAAGAAATCAGTTTATTATGAAAATATAAGTGATAAATCAATAAACAATTCTAAAACATGTAAAATGCATCTATTTCACGACATTATATTCATGCCTCAAGGTTGAACAAAATCACTAAAAGTTAAAAAAAAAATATTACGAGGGCGAGCCTCGAAAATGAAGAGAAATTGCAATAAAATTTGGCTTATTAGAAGAGAAATTAGCTTTTTGGTTGCCTCGAGCCAGCATATGGAAAGAGTGATCTAGTTATTGTATGTGAATATCTCATATGCTCAGGACGTATGTGTGCATGTAGGAACAGAGAGCTGGTGAATTGATGCAGACAGATTTATAAATGTTCAACAATGTGGAAGATAAAGATGTAAATTGCCATATCATGGAGACTGAACTTGAGGGTAATGGTTTGCATTAGTTTGTACCATCCAATGTACATAGTACACGCGTTCTGATATTTACTTATTGAAAATTTCAAAGTATAAGTTAATATACGTATTAGGCAGTATTAGGCAGTATTAGCTAATGACAGTCTCTTATCTGAAAAAAAAATACACGAAGTTTTAAATCTTTTCTTTTTCGCAAAAAGTAAAGTTCCCTAAAGCCCCCCAAGAGCACATCGGGGCAGATGAAGTGTAGAATTCATCTGTTTCTATAACCTCGGCATATGAAGGGATTGTGTGGTTAGCACAACGCCCAACCGCCTTTACTCCACCAACTTTAAGTCAGGTACCCATTTAAAGCTGCGTGGACTTGCGGACTTTTACCAGGACATGAAAAAAACAAATCTCAAAGTTCTCACTGAGATTCGAACCCGGGAACCCTCTGGTCGACAGTAATGCACTCTACACCGATGACCAACCGTTCCTCCACTTTATTTCCCATAATGAGCACATAAAACACAGTTCATGGTCGTCTGAGTTCTGCAATACTTGTCAACGGGGGTAAAAAAGACAAAGATCCAGGGGAGAGCAGCAAACATTGTATATCTTCATAGTCGGATGATTCATGATAAATGGGAAGGAATTGTGTGTGTGGGGGGGATGGACAAAAGAAAAATGACTGACACCTCCATGTTGGTAGTTTATGATTTAGGCCTGTGTATACGGTAACTTGTGCCTTATTTGTTTTGCCTTAGTGATATCCCTTCCCAATGCTATCTTACGAGCTACCACACCCCTCCCCCATTGTTTTTTTTAAAAGCCTCCTATGGGAAGGAGAGAATAATATTGTCCCAGTTGAGATGTTTTCAACCCCCCCCCCACACCGAGCACCCACAAACAGACACACCCCTACATACATTTATTTATGTAATGTTTCATCTCTTGATGCTACAAGCTGTTGGTGTCGCTTCAAAGTCAATAATTCCAGAGCCCAACTCATGTCTACGCCTATGTATCAGTTTCAAACTGAACGTTGAGTCGTACAAAACTACCGAGAGTCTCATTTCCGTGACGCCATTGATTGACGCATGGAGTCATGTGGAGGGGGGGGGATTTTAAAAAGGGAGGGGTTGGTGGAGGGGGGGGGGGGAAGGACTAGCGCAAAAAAAAAACCGTTTGGGAAAAGATTTCGCAGCTTTCATCCTCCCACGCTTAAGTAATTGTGCGATATTGACGTACCGGGTAGTTGGTGGGGGCCGGGGGAGGGTGGGGGAGGAGAGGGGGGAGGCAGGAGAACTCACGAAATAGCACTTTGACCTATAGCGAAGGCAACAACAAGACTATTACATGGCAGTCTTGGAGAAGGTTCATAATGGGATAAACAGGGCTGTGTTCAGAATATGAAGCTGTGTCGATTCTTTCTTGAAGTGTATCTAGTCCAGTAGCATAATGAGTCTATTTGTTTGAGTGTATGTGTGCGTGTGCGTGTGCATTTGTGTGTATGTGTGTGTGTGTGTGTGTGATCGCAAGATTTCATGAGATAAACAAGCTATCTGAAATGAAATATGGTAGAAAACAAAAGATAAAGGTATCAATATTTACTAGTAGTCTATCAAGTAGCACCAAGGCCGTTCTTATGGATAGGCCAAACAGGTCGTCGGCATCCGTCCGTCTCGAGAGACGATGGTGTAGCTAAGATGAGTCTACAAAACACCGCCGGGAATGGCTGTGCAGTCCGACTTGGGAGTGACAATCCCTGCCGCACTTGTCACACTTGAAGATAGTTGGTTGTTGTTGTAGTTGTTGTAGCTGTTCTTTTTTCCGCTTCCGTCTTGTTCTTTTCAGGGCAGCATTATCCTGTCGCTCAGCCTCTGCGCGCAATGAACCCTGCCGGACAGCGAGCCTCCATGAGTGGCGGTCGGCTGCTTGGCTCTCCCAGGAGTTGGGGTTAATGGAGCACTCTTTCATATCCTTTTTGCAGGTGTCTTTGTAGCGCATTTTAGGTCGCCCTGTTTTCCTCTGGCCGGTAACTAACTCGCCATAGAGTAGGTCTTTCGGGATGCGGCCTGCGTCCATTCTTTTGACATGACCGAGCCATCTGAGGCGTCTCCCGCTGAGAACTGCAAACAAGCTGCTCATGTTGGCCCTCTCTAGCACCCCAGTGTTGGGGATCTTGTCTTGCCACTTTATCTGCAGTATACGTTGCAGGCACCTCATGTGGAAATTGTTTAGCTTTCTTTCGTGCCTCGCGTAAGTGGTCCACGTCTCGCATCCATAGAGGAGGGTACTAAGTATGCAGGCCTGGTAGGTGATCACCTGACAAAATATAAGGATATAGGGTACTTTAGTCTACGGACCCAAAATATCTCATTCTCTCTTGCAGGGCTCCATAATATCTCCTTTTTTTAACCCCCAAATATTCAAGAATGCTTCAGATTGGTATAAAGAGTGTATGTTTGTGTGTCTGTGTATATGTATGTATGTAAGTATGTATGTAAGTAACTAAGTATGTAAATATGTATGTAAGTATTATGTAAATATGTATGTAAATATGTAAGTAAATATGTATGTAAGTACGCATGTAAGTATGTATGTAAGCATGTATGTAAGTATGTATGTAAGTGTGTATGTAAGTATGTATGTAAGTATGTATGTAAGTATGTATGTAAGTATGTATGTATGTAAGTATGTATGTAAGTATGTATATATGTATATATGTATGTATGTATGAATGTAAATATGTATGCATGTAAGTATGTATTATGTAAGTAAGTATGTAAGTATGTGTGTATGTATGTATGTATGTAAGCATTTATGTATGTATGAGAACAAATAACAACGAACCATTGAATCCTTTATTCTCTTTTGGTTTCCCTTAACATGCCATGGCTGAGAATAGTACAAATGGTCTTCACAGTGTGAATCACCACGGCCCATCAGTGAGTCTTGAGCTGATTGAAGTAAGTCAATAACAGTTTGATCGAGACTGTATAGCAATTACTATTAGTTCACTGTCTTAATCTATTTTTTAAAGATCTTTTCATGTGGGTAGCCAAAGTCGAACATGTTACTTATTGAATCGCGAATAGTAAATGTTTGAGTACCAGTGAACTAGTACAATATTTATTTCTTTAGCCAGTAGTTTAGTTTATATGTCACATTTAGAGCTTCCAGATTTAGTACTCCACTGAAAAAAACAAACGATTAACAACAAAAAAATGTGTAAACAATCTACCAGCTATAAGTCCAGCTCTGTAATTCATATATATTTATAATCAACACATAACAATCTGCCACCAGCTGTAAGTCCAGCTCTGTAAGTCCTGTACATTTATAATCAACACATAGCAATCTCATGCTTAATGAATATAACAGAACTATGGGTTAAAACGTCTTACATCTCAATTGTTCCTGTACATTTATAATCAACACATAGCAATCTCATGTTTAATGAATATAACAGAACTATGGGTTAAAACGTCTTACATCTCTAATGTTCCTGTACATTTATAATCAACACATAGCAATCTCATGCTTAATGAATATAACAGAACTGTGGGTTAAAACGTCTTACATCTCAAATGTTCCTGTACATTTATAATCAACACATAGCAATCTCATGTTTAATGAATATAACAGAACTATGGGTTAAAACGTCTTACATCTCTAATGTTCCTGTACATTTATAATCAACACATAGCAATCTCATGCTTAATGAATATAACAGAACTGTGGGTTAAAACGTCTTACATCTCAAATGTTCCTGTACATTTATAATCAACACACAGCAATCTCATGCTTAATGAATATAACAGAACTATGGGTTTAAAACGTCTTACATCTCAAATGTTCCTGTACATTTATAATCAACACATAGCAATCTCATGCTTAATGAATATAACAGAACTATGGGTTAAAACGTCTTACATCTCAAATGTTCCTGTACATTTATAATCAACACATAGCAATCTCATGCTTAATGAATATAACAGAACTATGGGATAAAACGTCTTACATCTTAAATGTTTCATCATCATCATCATCAAACCTTTGACTGATATGGTCGTTGAGGGAACGGCGGGACACATCAACAAACAAATGTATTAAATATATACAAAGGTGTCACGTCTTCTATTGCATTTATTTAAAGACTTAGTTGGGCGATTTGGTAGTAAGCTCGCTCTTCACACTGAAGGTTGCGAGTTCACAGAGAGTCGAGAATTCTAAAAAATCCATTGTCTTAGTAGGTCGCGAAAGTAAAACATTTTTTACCACAGTAAAGCCCCAAAGAGTACAAATTTGAGAGCCACTGGCTTACAGGGTTTGAAGATAAACATCTTTTGATTCCGTTGACTTTAGTAATAATTTCTTTACTAATGTTAAATGTAATGTATGATACTGAGCTGATCAACGGTAATGTAATGTGAATATAACGCGAGAAAAAAATATCCGTGCCCTGTACAAATGAGCATGTTATTTAATCCACCCCTCCATACCAAATGCTAAAAAAAGAAAAAACGAAAATTAAATTTGAAAATAAAATAAATCAGAGTGTTACGGGTCCTTTTTCTTTTATTCCATAAGTGTTACGCGCTCTTTGGTTATGCTCAATAAACTTCTCAGGCCCTTTGGGTTATGTTATGAGTTGTGCGTTTTAATTCAAACGTAGAGATGTCAATTTAGCTCAAGGGGGGGGGGGAGTGTCTGTCTGTTTCACTCTGGTCGCTCACTCCTTTGACAGCCAATAACCAATCGAACAAGATGTGTGGTGAATACGACGGTTTATTTACACAATGTACAAATAATATAACAGGTCCATACATGAATACACTTTTAAAGTCCACAATAGTTCACTCTGCCTCAACTCTGACTAACTAAAATTCCGGTCCCTAAAAACTCTCGTCACTAGATCTGTCGTAACTATCTCTTCCTCTCTAACTCTCGTTCCCACTGACTAATGTCCGAATCCAGCCCTTATTTATACCCCTAACGTCCGTGCCCTAATTACCCTAAGTACGTCACAGTCTCTTCACTATCTAATCTTTCTAGGAGCGTCACCTGGTCGTCATTGTTAACCTGCTAGACTGTCCGACGGCGCCTCCCAGTCTTCACACCTTCGCTGTCTACTATTCTGTTGTTTCCCACCTCGCCCTAAGTTGTCTGTCACCTTGTCACTATTATTCGTACTAATCCTAATTCTTAGATATCTACTATGTTAAAAGGTCGAAGGGGATTGTCTCTGTCTCTACATCCACTTTAGCTCGTCACACAGAGTCCTAAATAAAAATGATAACATTCTGCCCAGATACATTACAGAATGTTATAGTAACATTATACATGCCCGGATACATTACAGAATGTTATAGTAACATTATACATGCCCAGATACATTACAGAATGTTATAGTAACATTATACATGCCCGGATACATTACAGAATGTTATAGTAACATTATACATGCCCAGATACATTACAGAATGTTATAGAAAAAAAAACCCAATCTCGCCAGTTAATCCTCAGATTAAATCCTTCCCTTGATCAGCTTTCAGTCCCCCCATTCAATACAGACGTCTGGACAATCTGTTAACACAGGGAACTCGCCCGACACATGTTTCATCTGTTTGTCTTTGTCTATTAACTTCACAATATATGTGTGTGTGTGTGTGTGCGTGCGTGCGTGCGTGCATGCGTGTGTGTGTGTGTGTGTGACTAGCGCGGATTTTGTAATACTGTGTATCTATATAATATAGATCGTTCGTATTTTAAAACTTTACAAAAAGAACAGATTTACTAACACGAAAATCCAGATGTTGAATATGCTAATCCTTATAAGCCCATGATATCATGCTCGTAATGACAGGTCTATCACAGATTGTTTTGACATTGGAGTTTCAGATTGTTTGTGACATTGTATTTTCAGATTGTTTGTGACGCTGCTGACAATGTTTGCGACATTACGTTAACTGATAATTTGTAACATTGCTGCTAAAGGTGATTTGTAACATTGGTATCACGGATTGTTTGTAACATTTGTGTCACAGATAGTTTGTCTTCACCCAAGATATCTAATAAAGCCTAAGTTACTGAGGTCACATCCAGTGTCATACACAGCTGTAGTCCTCATTGACACCACGTAGCCCAACAGCTAACACCACCTTGTAACATAGGAAGCCATGGTGCCAGCTCAGTGGCCCCACAGGGTGCCGATGTAAGACGGGGCGTCGAAGCAGTTTTTTTTTTTAAATGTTTCTGCATTGTTCAGATCTGAAGGAAGGCGAGAAATGAACTAGCCAGGGCGTCACAATAGCTAGCTCCGGCTCTGGTGTCACCATTCGTACCCCACGAGGCTCCAGTGGTTCAGTCGCCATGGTTCTAATGGGGGACCTTCAAATTGTGTTCTATTGACGCCCAAACAATCTTTTCTACTATTCCCACCCAAATTTTATATTATACTCCGTTATTACATTGGTTTTTGACAGTCATTGATACACGTTCATGGAGCGGATTTTTTTTTGGGGGGGGGGGGCAATGATACCCCTTCCCCGTTACCGCAAGTTTAGGTAAGACATCATTAAATTATCGAAATATTTTCTTTTGTTCTAAGACCAATTTTCCACAATGAAAACAGTTGCGCCCCCCCCCCGCACCCGTCAAAGTTGGTCTAGATCCGCCCCTGTACACGTTGTATCAGAACAAAGGTAATTACAATTTCTAAGGCGTCTTGTTGGTCTTTCTGGTCGTAACAGTAAGCGTCGCGAAGCAACTTGACGCCTATTCATTGTTCCGCGATATATAAATATAATACTGCCCCCGGACCAAGACAGAATTTGCTGAGAGGGAGTAAATTGTTGAGAGCATGAAGTCATCAATGCGGTGATGGATGAACCCACTATGATGCAATTCCACCAAAGCATGAAAAAAGAAAAAAAAAAGTTCATAAAATGTACTGAATACCAAGTCTTTAGATGGAACCAAGAAAGATTGACGACTCATACCCCTCCCCACCCCCTACATTCCCCCACCCACCTACTTTATAAAAGATTTTTAAAAAAAACTACCTTCCCGTCGGCTGTCCTATGGGCGACTCATCAATCTAGCTTGACCCATCAACGTTTCTCCCAAATCTCAAGACAGCCCCCAACAAACTGGTCTAGGCAGGAAGGGGTGGAGGGGGGGAAGGGGGTGGGGGGCGAGAGTGTTAGGAGGCGGACGGCATTAATGTGACGTCACCTCATCCTGAAGTTAGGGCGACTAACTGTGGGGAGAAGGGGTGGTGGTGGTGGTGGTGGTGGGAAGGATGGTTGTTCAATTTCATGGGGCTAGTAAGTCACAGTCACAGCATTCGACAGAGGTTCTCAAAATGTGAGGCGGGTCACGGCTGATTTGAAGAAAGTCGCCAATATTATAATTTAACTAGCTGTACCCTGCAAAACCTTTGCATAGAGTTATATCCCCTTAGGATTGATCGGTAGGCGAGGTTATTTTTGGTTTCGGGGAGATCCGATTTGTTCATGATTGTATTTTAAACTGGTATACTGTTGTATTAATTCTTTACTTTCAATTTAACGCAGAGCCCAAATCGCTATTATATATATTATAATTACTTAATCGAGATTAGTAGACAATAAATATACGTTTTTACTTTTATACTTTTAAAAAAAAATATTATTTTAAGGTGGGTTGAGAAAATCGAACAAGTTGTCCAAGTGGGTCGGCATTCACAAACAAAACAAAAGTTTGAGAGCCACTGATATGCGATATGAAATCCACATGGGTTGGTGTGACGGCGGCTCACTTTAATGAGTGAATGTATTTTAAGAATGAAAGTGATAGATACATTGAAAGTGAAAGAAGGACAATGTGATAAATATAGATCTACGGAAATTTCCGGATACTTCTAAATATATTCTCAGAGCGGTGTGCCGAACCGTACATTAGAATAGCTACATCGCATAATTGTATGATCTCCCAAATGAGTATTTCATTGTTTAGCTTGCCAATGTCCCGACATGTATATGTGTGGAAATATTTAAACATTCCAGCAAGTAAACGTGTTAAACACAGAGACTACCTCATTGATAGCGAATAAGGCTACAGTCAAGGGCCGTCAATGTTGAAGGGGGTCCCCCATCAAGTATGAATTCATATCACATCCAACACTTAAAGGGCATGTACTTTTTGCCGAGAGCCCTCAAACGTCTCTAGAAGTTTCCTATTAGGCCAAACCCCCACCCTACAACGCTGACTGACACCTTGCTATACATTTAAATTCTGCTATCTCTTGATTGGACTGTTTGCAAAGTGTGCATGTATATTGAGTGGAACGATAGATGTGATGGGGACGAGGAAGATATGTACAGTAGAACCATTTAAAGTTTTCATTTTTATGTCATAGGTGGATCCAATGGAATGTCTACGAATCATATATATATATCCCTTCCCCCCGGGTCAATCACTACCTTACCAATTGTTTACTTTTTTTTCCCCACCAAATCCATGACCCTACACCCCCCCCCTTTTCCCCAAACTCAAGAGGTCTTTGTCCCACCCAGACTCACTTCTACCCCCTGGTCTCTTTGTGGCCACGCCTATGCCCGTCTTCCGTTCTTTCATATATTTCTGCAGCTCGTCATTTCTTTTTCCTTCCTTTTTTTTTCACCCCTCTACTGACTACATCCCTTCTCTCACTCTTCGCTACCTCCACCTCTCCTACACATACACATTCCTACTTTCTTTCCCTCCTCTTTTCTTTTTTTTTTCTTCTTTTTCTATCTTCCTATTCCCCACCAAAACGTATTTACAGTGGTCATTGATTATCGCGAGAGCGGAGCCTACAGTAGAAAGTAAACCCCATTCGATCTGCAAACTTTCCTATCGCTCCAGTGTCGAG
Source organism: Bulinus truncatus (assembly GCA_021962125.1). Taxonomy (NCBI): domain Eukaryota; kingdom Metazoa; phylum Mollusca; class Gastropoda; family Planorbidae; genus Bulinus; species Bulinus truncatus. The sequence goes on from JAGDYQ010000033.1 coordinate 4,501,195, forward strand.
GATTACGACAAAACATCGCTAGATCGGCCGCTTTTATCCGATACCGCTGGAACTTTCTACAGAAATAGTCTTTTCGGTGGGGAAGGTGGTGAAGAGGGGGGAATGGGATGGAGGGGGGGGGGAATAGGAGACGAAAATACCAGCACCCGACCGAGTGAAAAATAAAATAGTACGCTGGGTGGGGTTGGGGTGGGGGGAAGGGGGGAGCCATTTTAAATGGACATCGATTCCAATGAAGATTTAACTCCCTTGCTGAAATGCAAAATAGTTAAACTGCTGTGCTGAATTCTTTATGATACAGTATAATCTATGGCCGATGACTGATACTGAATTTGTTGATTGTAATACAGTCAGACGAATAGATTGTCTGTTAGAATGATAGATTGTCTATTACACAGATAGATAGCCAAACAAAATAACCATGTGTAAGGAAAACGGAATCATGGTATGACAAAAGACGAGCTCTAGTAGAAACTATCAGCAATATTTTAGGTATTGTTTCTATATATATACAGAGAGACATAGAAAGTCAAACGGACACACATATAGTCAGACGTACAGAGGAACAGTCTGATAGACTGCCAGCCAGAAGGACAATAGGACAGACATAAAGACAGACACAAAGGGGAAATGAGGACGTTTTGAACAGACAGACGAAGCCAAGTGAGTGTTCAGCGGTGTGCGGGATATATTGTGTATCTGTGTGTCTGGTTGACGATCCAATGATGGGCTACTCTCTACCATCCATTGTAATCACTCATGCAATACACACTGTAAAGTTCATACAGTCACTGTAATCACTCATTCAACACAGACTGTACAGTTCATACAGTCGGAAATGTTCGATCTATGACTTGGTCGAAACAAGTGTGCAGGAAGCACACACACACACACACACACACACACATATATATATATATATATATATATATATATATATATATATATAGAAATGGATGTCTACATTACATCTCCAGCAGGGTTATCGGAGGTTGGGGGGGGGGGGGCATCTCGGGGCCAAACTAGTTATTGGATGACGACACTCTTGAAGCTGTATATTAAAAGAACAACGGTTTACTGATGACGTGCGATCGATGACGAAAGAATTTAAAAGTACAATGAATCATCGTCACTTTCTTTTAACTCTAGGTTTAGAACATTGAAGTTGTCACTTAAATCAGTGGGCGTTTACATGGAGAGGCAACCTAGGCGTGTGACCAGCAGTCCCCGCTCCCCCCCCCACCCACCACCACCACAGGGACCCTCCTGCAATGACTTTATTTCCCGGTAGCAGTTACGAAGAATGGCGAATTTGAGCCCTTGTCAATAGTTGTGGCCTAAATTGATTTCATCATGTGGTGGAAGGTGGGGGCTGTCCGGGGGGGGGGGGTCCAATATTCAAAGAATATCAGGGCTTAATAATTACAATCCAAGGCCTTCATATAGTTGGGTTTTTTTTTCTTTCTATAACTCCTGATTGTATGCAGTGGCGCCGAGAGCCAACACGGGCCCCAGGGCAGGACATCATTGCGGGCCCCCAAAAAGTCGTGAAAAAATTGACATGTTCAGGGCGGTCGGGCCCCCTTACAGATGCTGGCCCCCTGGCAATGACCCCCCTGCCCCCCCCCCTCTCGACTTGCCTGATTGTGTGTATAACAATATCTATCTTTTCATAGGGCTCCCAAAAACTTAAGGACGGCTCTGCTGGAGTGAATTTTTTTTTTTTTTGAAAGGAATTGAGTTTCTTTAATTCTATTAGAAATATTTTCCCTGGTGCGTTGAGAAAATTTCTCATTCACACGGCAAACATGCACGCACTAATTAATTAATAATTATTCTGGACAATCACAAATTGTGAATTTTTTACTTTTTTTTTTTCGAAAGTTTATTAACATATCACCATTACTCTTTTCATTTGCTATCAGTTTGAAATCAATAAGAGCAGTCAGCTTAACTGGCGTCACACAGATGATGACATGGTTGTGAGCCAGGGTAAGGGTGCGCTCGCCCTGTTACTCCACCCGTACAAGTCCACCGTGGTGCCTCCGTGGTCAATGCATCGAGGCCAGCATGTTGAAAGGTCTTTACAAAAAAAATAGGATCATATGGTGGTTGAACAAAAGAAGAACTTCTCATCCATACAGGTTTATCACACGAGATTATACACCCGCACAGCAGTACAATACAAGATGATTTAATGAACTCTTAATTAATACCACCCATTCCCCCTATTCACCCTCTGAAAAACTTAGTGCCACCCGGGGAGGGGGGGTGAAAAGCCCACCTTATGTACAATCCGACACACGCCACTGGATAAAAGTCTCGTTAGATGTGTGTGTTGAAGACTGGTATACTTTACTTGGACTACTTTGTACTTTATAACAAAACATATTTTCATCTCCATTGCCTGCGACATCTCTGCACACGTCATTGATATTCACTACCCCGATCTCTCTCCCCTCCCTCCCCCACCACCACCATGAATGCTTCCATTTCCGAATTCAAAGTTCAACTCCGCACAGAAAGTCCACCACATCCCATCGATCAGCTGGAACATTCTATGTTTACATCCCGACCTTGGCTGACTGCGATTTGCTGCTGGGGAGATTAATGCACGCCTAATAATAGTCATACAATACATACACTATGTAAGTCCATACAATACATACATTATGTAAGTCCATACAATGCATACATTAAGTAAGTCCATACAATACATACACTATGTAAGTCCATACAATACATACATTATGTAAGTCCATACAATACATACATTATGTAAGTCCATACAACACATACATTATGTAAGTCCATACAATACATACTTTATGTAAGTCCATACAATGCATACATTATGTAAGTCCATACAATGCATACATTATGTAAGTCCATACAATGCATACATTATGTAAGTCCATACAATGCATACATTATGTAAGTCCATACAATGCATACATGTAAGTCAACTATGTACAGAGTGAAGGTGCGAAAAAACGTAACAGTAAACAACATAGATGAAAGACCCCGCGGTTCTCGAAATTGTACCGTTGGCTACTACACAATTTGTATGACATTACTTTTGTTTTCGTGACCTACACAATTTGTATGACATTACTTTTGTTTTCGTGACCCACACAATTTGTATGACATTACTTTTGTTTCCGTGACCCACACAATTTGTATGACATTACTTTTGTTTTAGTGACCCACACAATTTGTATGACATTACTTTTGTTTTCGTGACCTACACAATTTGTATGACATTACTTTTGTTTTCGTGACCTACACTTTGTATGACATTACTTTTGTTTTCGTGACCTACACTTTGTATGACATTACTTTTGTTTTCGTGACCTACACTTTGTATGACATTACTTTTGTTTTCGTGACCCACCTAAAAAAAAAGAATTAGATCAAAGGAAGAAAAAATAAAAAGATGTCGTCATGCCTTTAATTATGTTGAGGTAGAGTAGAGTAACACAACACAGGTAAATTCTTTTTGAAAATGTCAAACAAATCAAGATTTATAGTTGAAATAATTTAATTATTAACTTATGTACAACAATTAGTACAATGAGAGGTACTTTCACCATCTAAACAAAGTTATACTCAGGTCTTTCTTCATGCAATCTTGGTCATTTCTCTAGCCTGTTACTTTCTCTCTCTCTCTCTCTTTCTCTCTCTCTCTCTCTCTCTCTCTCTCTCTCTCCTTAATTCTTTTTATACATTTCCATTTTACTTTGTAGATGTACACACTTGTAGTTTTGTAACTTATGTAGAGGTAGAATTGTATATATATATATATATATATATATATATATATATATATATATATATATATACATTTTCGATCATGTAATTACAAATTTCAATTTTCTCGCGGCGACCCAACTGAAACCCGCCCGTAACCCACAATTTGACACCCGCTGTAGAGGATCAATGTAAACACAGACCATAACGGTCACATCGCATGTAAGTACCAGAATGCGCTGAACCGTTAACAATTCATGCACTGGTCAACAGCAAGCATTTTTAAAAACAAATTACCGGACATACCGCACCGATAGCCGGACGTTAAAAGGTTTAATTTTTTTTTAAACCCCCAGAAAGAGAAATCCCGAAATATTTTTTGGGTACCTGATAGCATCAGATTTGATGGGGGGGGGCCCTATTTTTTAAAAGGGTTGCGCAAAATGCCTCTTTATAAAACGTCCCTGCCACATCAAATCTAAACAACGATAGAAGAAAAAAAAAGGAAGGTTTACTGTAAACATCAATTGAAAGATGTATACGACCAACTTGGAGGAATTTATACTTTTGTAACTGGCAGGTGAATTAAAAAAAAAAACGCTTATTGGAAAGGGGGGGGGGGAGAGAAATGTCGATGCACGACTAGACCTGCCGGATCCAGTGGTGAGAATAAACAAAAGTTAATATCCGGTTCTATGAAGCTACCGGCATTGGAGAGATCCAGTATTATATAGGTCTAATTAAAATGGTTTGTCTAGTTATAACAACCAGTTTGCTAAACTTGTGAAATTTTTAAACAGCGGCTCGTGCGAGCAGGTGCGCACCGGCTGAATCTCACCCACAGGCTGGGGGCGTACCTTCCATTGACCAGGGTCGGATTAACAAGGTTCCTTTTGATGCTGATGCATTGTGCCCATTCCTAAAAATAGGCTCAGGTGTGAAAAAAATGTGCTCTATATGTATTGAATGCAAATTCATCAAAGTCAAGTATAAAATATACCTTTTTTTTCGTTCGTTGCGTTATCGACAGTAGGAAGGGCACATGGCGCCGATATAAAGATGGGGCGCCGAAAGAGCGCTGCTCATTGTATTTGCTTTTTTTTCAAAATTTGGAAGATTGCGACAAAAATAGTAATGACACAGGGCACCACAATAACTAATTTAGTTTTTTTACGTTCCTGCCACTGACCAAAGAAATCAACAGTCTCTAGCCCTCTAGCCCTGTAGCTACAAAGGTATTGCTGAGTTTATCTCATTACTAAAAAAAATCTAGCCTTACATAAAAGCCATTTTCCTACCCTAGATAACTAAGCTGTTATGTACGTCCATATAGCAATGCCCTAATGGATAGGCTAATCAGGAGACCACCTACCCCCCCTACTCAATTATGACGCTATATGGGCCCCAACATATATTTTTGCCAAAGACCCAAAGATCTTAAAGTCTGGGGGGAGGGGTGGGTAAATTATAACCCGCGGGTCAACTACGGCCCGTGTGACTGTTTTATTCGGCCTTCACTCCGCTCCCCTCTTATGAGCAAGAAGGCTTGTTAAATACGCCGTCGGCTATTGGTCCTGACCTGCTGTCAAATGTAACATTCCGTTGTTGCTCACGATTTGAAAAGCATGCGCAGGGCTCCAGAAAACCTTAGAGCGGCCATGCGTCCAATAGCTCTCCATTATTAGAATGTAAATAGATCTTCGTACGGCTTGAAACATGCGAACACGAATCTTCTAAAAATTGATATCTTGGTGGAACCGGGTTATTGACATTAAAAACACAAACCTTTTTACATCTCTTTTAAATTATGAAACAAAATCCAATAAATAAAAATAAAATAATAAAATAACAAAGGAGGACATGTAACAAAATTTGGCTTTGACCCAGACTAAAAAAAAAATTATAATCAGTTCGCACTTCTATGTATGCAGCTCAGAACTAATTTTAAGACAACAATTTACTTCCTGGTGAAACGTAATTTTTTTTTTTATTCATCTCCCTTATATCTCCTTCGTTCTCTCTCGCCATCTATCCTCTCTCTCTCTCGTCTCTCTCTCTCTCTCGTCTCTCTCTCTCTCTCTCTCTCTACTCTCTCTCTCTAATCAAATCAGCCAGTACCTTAGGGAAATGAAATGTTTTTCCAAGTTCAAATTTTTACGTGAATTCAATCTACAGAGAATAGATCAGAGAAAAAACTAAAATAAAAACAGTAAAATAAACTAAACTTCTTGTCTTGTTAGTCCGTGCCTGGAGGTCAACTAACAAGTTCCATGGCGTTGTTCGTTCTGTCTGAAATTATTTCACAAGTCTCTGGGACTGTGCGGAAACACTGTATTGATTACTTGATGAATAATTCTAATCATTTTATATTTTCGTTTTTTTTTTATTTTTTGCAGGATGACGAAGAAATATAATGATAGAATAGGATGAAATAATGCCATCTTGTATTAAGGAATGTTTCGTCGGTACGTAGTATAATAATATATACAAAAGCGATTTTGGTTCTGCGTTAAATCGAAAGTAAATAATTAATATAAAAGTATTCCCAGAAGCGCCCCCTCCTCTAAAGGCCCTAATAAATCTGATGCCATTGAGGTCATGCCCCCCCACCCACCCAAACTACTTTTAACTGAGTCTAAGCCCCGACACCTCCCCAATTAAAAATAAGAACGTCTCTGTCCACAATAAATTGGTACAGCAGAAACTGGCGTCGCTGGAAGGCGTTTACTAAGTGGCTGTGAGGCTGTGAGCCCGATAAGCAAGGCTCAGACTATCGGTTCAAATCCTAATGGCGGCCAGTTACGTATGTCATTCACCCTGTTACCTTTGTCTTCCGTGGCGCCTTCAAGACCTTACCAATACACTAATTTCAAAAAAACCTTTCTGTTTGACAATAATTCGTCGGAATCTACGAAACAAAACAAAACAAAAAACAGAAACAAAGCTTGAAGTGCGTTTGTTTCTGTTACTTTCAGGGGCGCGGAGATCTAAAATGCAAAGAGGGTCGAAACACCCGGGCGGAGGCCCGTAGCGTGCGGAAGGGGGGGGCGTTTTGTCTGGCCCCCTCTGTTTATTTGCTCTACTTAACATGTATTACCTGCCCCCCTGCTATTGCCTGGCTTCTGCTGTAGAATGCCTGGCCCCTGCTGAAGAATGCCTGGCCCCTGCTGTAGAATGCCTGGCCCCTGCTGTAGAATGCCTGATTCCTGCTGTAGAATGCCTGGCCCCTGCTGTAGAATGCCTGGCCCCTGCTGTAGAATGCCTGGCCCCTGTTGTAGAATGCCTGGCCCCTGTTGTAGAATGCCTGGCCCCTGCTGTAGAATTTTCACGCTACGGCGCTGCCCGGGCGGCAGGTAGGCTAGGCGTGGATCTTGTTATATTTATTATGTATATTTATAAGAAACTTATTATTTGGCATTAATTTACATTCTTAATTTATAATTTTAAATAAATCTGTTTCTGAAAGAAGACCAGCCAGTATTTAATTCCGACAGATTCGTTACGATATTTTTAAACTTAAAAAAACATTAAAAATCTGACTTTATCTGCTTACATACATTCTACCTTACATTGTTCTGTATTCACATCTATTTAGTAAGGCTGCACTATTTGATTTCATGTCATATTGGGTTAAGAGAAAATATAGATTTTGAAGAAAATCATTAAATGGAATAAAAGTATTAGAGAACTTAGGAATGCAATATAAAGAAATCTGGTAGAGCTTATGTATTTCCACAACGGATCTCAGTCGATAACTGGTTACATTTTTCTTTTCTGACAGTATCAATAGTCTCCTTGAAATTTAGGTCATCTCCTCACTTAACTATGAAAACAGTTTTTTTTTCTTAAAGAATTTTAGTTTTAATTTGGTGGGAACTAAAGGGTTAATTCAAATCAATGACCTCTCAGACGTCACATAAATATTTAACCCCGATTATTGGAGATCATTTTTTTTTTTGGGGTGAAGATGTTTAAAACTATGCTAGTCACGTTTTGACTATTGACACAGTCAGGGGAGATAAAAAAAAACTAGCTTTAATAAATCTTGATCTCCTATTAATGCGAGTGATGTCCCATTAATTATTTAGACTTTATCTTGAGTCTTTGACGGTGTATCGAACCTGAGACTCGTTATTTTTTTTTGGACTCAGGGGCGGATATTAACGGCAAACTGTGCACCCGTGAGCCCGATACGAAAGAGTACCCACAAAGTCAAACTTAATGCTATTTTTTACGTTACGCTTTTTTATGAGCCCGTTCATATTCTGCCTCGAAGGCCTTTATTTACTGATGTCCGCCTCTGGTTGAGTTCGTTTTGTATAGCTTATGTAACATTGGCTTATGTAACATTGTCTTATGTAACATAGGCTTATGTAACATTTGGCATATGTAACATTGGCTTATGTAACATTGGCTTATGTAACACTGGCTTATGTAACATTGGCTGTGTTACTTTGGCTTATGTAACATTGGCTTATGTAACATTTTCGTACGTACTAATTTCGATATCTTTTGTGATTCGCAATTTAAAGGGTTTTACTTTTTTCCCCCTCTTTAGCAACTATTAAAAATATATTTTGAATAGTCCAATAGACCAATACACACCAGTCTGTTGAACAGTGACACTACTCCAATACACCAATACACACCAGTCTGTTGAACAGTGACACTATTCCAATACACCAATACACATCAGTCTGTTGAACAGTGACACTATTCCAATAGACCAATACACACCAGTCTGTTGAACAGTGACACTATTCCAATAGACCAATACACACCAGTCTGTTGAACAGTGACACTATTCTAATATACCAATACACACCAGTGTGTTGAACAGTGACACTATTCCAATAGACCATTACACATTAGTCTGTTGAACAGTGAGACTACTCCAATAGACAATACACACCAGTCTGTTGAACAGTGAGACTACTCCAATAGACCAATACACACCAGTCTGTTGAACAGTGACACTATTCCAATAGACCAATACACACAAGTCTGTTGATCAGTGACACTATTCCAATAGACAATACACACCAGTCTGTTGAACAGTAAGACTATTTAAATAGACCAATACACACCAGTCTGTTGAACAGTGACACTACTCCAATAGACCAATACACACAAGTCTGTTGACCAGTGACACTATTCCAATAGACCAATACACACCAGTCTGTTGAACAGTGAGACTACTCCAATAGACCAATACACACAAGTCTGTTGAACAGTGACACTACTCCAATAGACCAATATACACCAGTCTGTTGAACAGTGAGACTACTCCAATAGACCAATACACACCAGTCTGTTGAACAGTGAGACTACTCCAATAGACCAATACACACCCGTCTGTTGAACAGTGACACTACTCCAATAGACCAATACACACAAGTCTGTTGATCAGTGACACTATTCCAATAGACAATACACACCAGTCTGTTGAACAGTAACACTATTTAAATAGACCAATACACACCAGTCTGTTGAACAGTGACACTACTCCAATAGACCAATACACACAAGTCTGTTGATCAGTGACACTATTCCAATAGACCAATACACACCAGTCTGTTGAACAGTGACACTATTTAAATAGACCAATACACACAAGTCTGTTGAACAGTGACACTACTCCAATAGACCAATATACACCAGTCTGTTGAACAGTGAGACTACTCCAATAGACCAATACACACCAGTCTGTTGATCAGTGAGACTACTCCAATAGACCAATACACACCCGTCTGTTGAACAGTGACACTACTCCAATAGACCAATACACACAAGTCTGTTGATCAGTGACACTATTCCAATAGACAATACACACCAGTCTGTTGAACAGTAACACTATTTAAATAGACCAATACACACAAGTCTGTTGAACAGTGACACTACTCCAATAGACCAATATACACCAGTCTGTTGAACAGTGAGACTACTCCAATAGACCAATACACACCAGTCTGTTGAACATTGAGACACCATTAAACCATGCCTTGACCTGGTCACCGCTTGACCTCAGTGTCGACATTTACAGATAAAAAGATGCAACTGGAAACAATTTAGACAGAACATTACTTATGGGTTGTTAGCCGGCCAAGCTGGAACTCGAGTGTTTGTTGAGATACATCTGAAGTGTCTGGTCCATTTTTTTTTTTTATTTTTTGAGAAGCCGTCCAGAGAGTTGTGTACTATACATCACAGACTGCAACAAATTCAGCACAGCAAAATAAACAAAAACAAATCCCCCCTCTGGTGTTGCTGGAATCTCAGATTGAACAAACTAATTTACTGGCTAGATTTATTTTTTTTTTTTTTTTTTAAAAAGAGATTGGGGGGGGGGGAGGGGAGGGAATAGGGGGGTAACTTTGGAAAAAAAAATCACAGTTAACGGACTTGAAAGATCGAAACTTCACAAAGTTAAAATATACAAAGTAAAATCTTAACGGTAAGTTTTTTTTTATTTAACTCCCCGTTACAGGTAGCCTGTAAGTAGGTCAAGATGTGGGTGTCTGTCAATCATTTCAACAATTTAAAAAAAAATAGATGAATAGGTAAACAAAAATACATCCGTTTCATTTCAGAACTTTTTTTTTTTGTTTGTAGACTTTTTATAAAATTAATTATTCACATTTTAAATGTACTTCTTCATTGTGTTTTAAAGCAAGCAATAATAATGAAAAAAGTCATAAGCAATAATAAAAAAAAGTGTTCCTATGTTTTTTGAACTGAAATCAATATCAGTTTACATGAAGTTTACTACAAATTATTTGCTTAGTAAAGACAAATGTAAAATGCTTTAGTAAAGAAAGTCTCATGTCTGGTCAAATGGCATTACTGTGAAGTTTAAACAATTTATCTCTTTGTTCGTATGACGGTAAAATGTCACAGATTCCCATAATCCGTTTGTTCCTTTGTCCTAATCATCATTGAACCCGTTCCCCCATCACCAATGAACTCATGATCTCATCATCGATGAACTCAAGACACCATCACCAATGAACTCAAGACACCATCACCAATGAACTCATAACACCATCACCAATGAACTCATGACACCATCACCAATGAACTCATGACACCATCACCAATGAACTCATGACACCATCATCAATGAACTCATGACACCATCACCAATGAACTCATGACATCATCACCAATGAACTCATGACACCATCACCAATGAACTCATGACACCATCACCAATGAACTCATGACACCATCACCAATGAACTCATGACACCATCACCAATGAACTCATGACACCATCACCAATGAACTCATGACACCATCACCATTGAACTCACGACACCATCACCAATGAACTCACGACACCATCACCAATGAACTCATGACACCATCACCAATGAACTCATGACACCATCACCAATGAACTCATGACACCATCACCAATGAACTCAAGACCTCATCACCAATGAACTCATGACACTATCACTAATGAACTCATGACACCATCATCAATGAACTCATGACACCATCACCAATGAACTCATGACACCATCACCAATGAACTCATGACACCATCACCAATGAACTCATGACACCATCACCAATGAACTCATGACACCATCACCAATGAACTCATGACACCATCACCAATGAACTCAAGACCTCATCACCAATGAACACCTTTCCCACATCACCTTCCTACCTCATTAAAAGATCATAGCTGTAAAAAATAGACAGCCATATTTGAACTCCAGAGCCGGACTTACACGTTGGATGCCCTAGGCAAAGTTACATCTGTCGCTACATACAGTATACGAAATGTATTTTGTCTGAATGGTCAAAACGTTTCACAAGCAAACTTATTTTAAAGACAATACGTCATGCTGTTTTTCAAAATCAGCTAGCCAGTAATTATGTTTTTAATATATAAGAATTGATACTTAGCTGAGCCTACTATAGTCAGAGGCTGTCTGTTAGCAGTGTGCAACTTTGTAAAGTGTTATTGATTTCACTTAAAACTAGTAAACATCTCTTGAGTAGAAAGATGGTTACAGTGGGGGGGGGGGTCGGCTAAGTAGGCAAGCCCTATGCACCCGACTAGTTTGCCTATCTTTAAAACTTTGATGAATTTGATCCACTAGTCTGTTACAGCAAATATTATCAGATCTCTATAACTCAACTTCCTGTACCAAACAGACTTCTGTATATCTATTACTCAACTTTCTGTAAATCTATTCCATTTTTAATAATCTCCTGCACACACAAAAACATAGGTAATAAAAGTACAATGCGCAGTGACCCATTAAGATACAAATATCTGAAAATCAAAGTCTGTGATTATAACATTTACACATGTGTAAGAACAAAATTTATAATCATAAAAAAACAACTCTTAACACATCTGTAAATCACAGTTATTCATTACAGTATTTATTTATTTATCGGTAAATGATAGATTTAAACTACATGTATTTTTATGTACCAAGTTGTTAAATAAAGTCATCATATTAAATAAATGTCTCTACAAAGCATAAACATTTTTCTTTTTCCTATTTCCGAATGAGAAACTAATGTTATGACGTCATTCCTGATGGAGCCACTGGCGAGTGAAATGAAACTCAACAAATAACAACAACAACAAAAAAAAATGTTGTTGTCTTATCTAAAATTCCTTATAACGGGGAAGGACGCATTTTACACTTGATAAATACCGAAGAACTCGAAAAGTTACAATTTATATTGACGGGTGGTGCCTTGGTGCCATACCCCAAAAAAAACAAAAAAAATAAAACCAGACGACACGTGGGGGTGGGGGAGGGGGGGGGAGGGGATTGGGGGGTGGAATAGGGGAGGAGCATATGGTTGATTAATTTCAATGACGATAGTCTAAGTTTTTCTTTTATTTCAATTTATTTCCAGTCATTCTGAAAGTGTAATAATAAAATATAACTTGGGCCATCAGGCCAGCGTTCACTGAATAATACAATCTGATATAAAAAAAAAAACATGTTACAATTGTTATTGTTGTTTTGGATATTGAAGATTGTCGAAGAATCACGTACTTTAGGGTTCAGGTAAAATGGCTTAAAATATTTTTCTTCGTAAAATTCAATAAAGACAGATTACGCCTACACACTACTATCTAACTGGACAAAATATAGCCTAGACCTATACTCCTGGACATTATTCGAATCGGACAGCAATGTACGTAAAATGGACAGAGTACACCAGAAACAGTTACTCAAACATGACAGAGTATCACAAGTATTGTTCACAACTAGCCAGATTTCAAGAATTGTACATAAATAGCTAGATTTCACCAAAACATGCATTCAATCACACAAACACACACACACACACTCATGGGCGTATTCATGGGGGGGGGGGCAAGGGGGCATTTGCCCCCCCTACATTTTGAAAAAATAACATATAAGAGGGGGGCCTTTGCTCCCCCCTCCTTACATTTAAAAAAAAATATATCATAAAGTTGTTATTTGCCCCCCCCCTGGAAAATTTGTGCCCCCCCCTGGAAAAATTCCTAGCGACGCCCACGCACACACACTATATATATATATATATATATATTAGGGGTGTGCCGGATCCGTTTTTTCCAACCGGATCCGGATTTTCTTATGTGAAATCCGCCGGATCCGGTACCGGATCCGGATTATTATTCCGGATTTTGGTACTTTGCAGATACCGGTAAATCTGAGGGGTTGGATGCCTTCAGAACAGTTGGCCTAAATGGCTAAATGACATTGGCTGATTAGAAGTTGGAAGTGAAGAACTATTGTAGTGCACTAATTGTTTTGAATCTGAGGAGAAAGTCAGACTCATCATCTGAGTTCATCTCGTCTTGTCATTGGCTCATTGGATGATGGATGCTTATTGCTTATTGTTATTGTTCAAATATTCATAGTTTATGATGTGTATTGAAATGGATAACTAATTGGAAAAAACAAATAACAAGATTGAATTGAATTGAGATTTGAGAACAATAATTCTGTATTTCTGTACTTTACAAGTTTGAAAATTGAAATACAAATTTTAATGAATTCAATTGGCATTTGACAAAGCCATTATTCAAGCCTAAAGAAGTAAGAATAAGATGTTGATAACTAACTAATGACTATTAGTTTGTTAACAGTGTTAAGTTACTCCAAGTCCACAGCCAAATAATGTACACATTCCAGTGATGCCACACAATCACAGCTGAGGGCCGCGGGCCGCGGCTACGTCATACCGTCGTTTAAACCAAAGAGCACAGATCATAGCGCAAGCGAGAATCGCCGAAGATGGCTTGGTGACATAGAGATCACCAAAGACCTTTAAATTTATACTAGACCGCTAACGTAATGTTAATTTTTACTCAGAAATGATACGCATTTTAACAATTGAGTGAACGATAATATAAATCAAAATATGAATTAAAATAACGGTAAATTTTTTTTAAAGCATATTTGACTTTTAATTCCTTGTTTAAATAGATTTATAATAACCTTTATTATAAAAAAGAATTAAAAAATAAAAAAAATTGGGAAGGAATTGCTTTTAATGGAAGACGTTACGTTAGGGTTAGATTACCAACTCAGTGACTTGTTATATTAATTAGTGTTAGAGAATTAGTGTTTCTTCACGGAAATTTCAGAATGGAAAAATATTCTATTTTTCATTTAACAATATTTAATATTTATATTTGAACTATTTTTTCAACAAGAAATCTCGTGGGTGATGCATTTTAATTTAATAACAAAGAAGACATCTTTTCCATCTCTCAGAGAAATATAAATAACTTAAATGTTGAATTTATCAAAAACCATTCATTTCCGTTATTTATTTTGTTATGAAGGTGGCGGGCTGGTGGCCAGGCGCTTGGGCAGTATAGTTGCTTATTATTTCTGTTATAACGTCATTGGCGATTGCGGTTAAGATGACGTCACGAATAATAATTACTCATCCCCGCACTATCATGTATGGGATTGGGCCGAATGGCCACTATTAGCGGTGCTGACTCTAGCCTCGAAACAATCGATTAATGTATCGTGATCGTGTGGAATTCGGGATAGAGAATTACTTTTATTTCAGATTATGATCCGGTGAGTCACAAAATCTGGCAAATTCCGAAATCCGGTATATTCAGGAATCCGGAATCCGGTTTTTCCGGATACATGTAAATCCGGCGGAACCGGGTTTCACCGGATAGTGCAAAATGCCTAATATATATATATATATATATATATATATATATATATATATATATAAATATATGTCATATCCCAGACTGTACTCACGTTGACCTGGGTACTTTTAAAATAAACAAGTTCACATACAGACAACAAACTCCAGTAACAGATTCGACGATCACCAGCCAGACGAAATGTTCAGTTAGAGTCATGTCATGAAAAGATCGTTGGAATCTCATTAGATTTACCGCCAGTCGATCGTACCAGGATTGTTTCTATTCAAAAAAAACTACGGTTGTTTAACTTTTCAGTAGCTCTGAAACGTTCCATGGTCTTTCGATCTCAGTCTTACTTTCTCAGTGAAAGGGGGAAAATTTTCAAATATAGTTTGAATAGATAATAAGTGTAGGGATAAGGGGGATAGAAAGATGTACAGATAAATAGACACAGAAATAGATATAGGGAGATAGAAACATAGACAACCAGGACAAACAGACAAACAGACAGACATATAGATAGATAGATAGATAGATAGATAGATAGACAGACAGACAGACAGACAGACAGACAGACAGACAGACAGATAGATAGATAGATAGATAGATAGATAGATAGATAGATAGATAGATAGATAGATAGATAGATAGATAGATAGATAGATAGATAGATAGATAGATAGATAGATAGATAGATAGATAGATAGATAGATAGATAGATAGATAGATAGATTGATGGATTGATTGATTGATATTTCATAATAACCCTAAAAGTATATCAATAGTTGATATTTAGATTGTAATGCAACACATAATCTCATCTTGATATTTCAATAAATAAACAGCCTGAGGTAACATAAATGAATTGAATCACCAGAGACACAGACCACCTTCAGGTATCACCTGTTTATATCATCAACTCTACAAATGTTATGCCAGATATTTTTTCCTTCTCTTATCCCTCAACCAATTACATATAACCGTTTCCCAACGGCTTTACAATCCACAGTCTGTTAAATATTGATAGAACATTTATAAACATCATCTCTGATTCATTTTACGTAAACATTTTTTTTATTGCCGCTCTTTCTGTTGGTTTCCTTTTTATTATTGTTTTCTCAAGAGCCGACCGATATTTTTACAGTAAAGTGAAGAAAAGGTATTTTCTAAAAGTAAATGTGTCGAGTGACAAAAGGCTACAATCAACTGTCACATATGAACAAAATATTTTCTGTGCGCATACAAAAGTTAATTCTATTTCGCTTGGGCAAATACAAAGTGTCCTTTGTCCAGTTGTAAAATATGTATTGCATCCTCTATATCGAGAGATAGGATAGAGAGAAAGAGAGAGGTGACACTTGTTATGAACGTAAGAGATAGAATAATAGAAATACGGTAAAAAAAAAGGTGGAACTTACAAACACAAAACACAATTGCCAAGAAACTTGATAATTTTTAGAGCATTTTCGAAAAAAAAATACTCTATTGTCCCCGTTTTGTCTGTCTGTCTGTCCGTCTGTCCGTCATCACCCTAGATCTCAACAACCATAAGTCCTAGACCCATGATGTAGATATCATTTTGTAGGTCTTGGCCTGCCAAGAAATGACTTTTTTCCATTTCGCGATCTGACCTCTCAGGGCCGTAAAAGGGGCCTTAGTACCGTTTTTTACTATATAAGCTATATTAATAAAGGAGCGCTATATCTCAGCAACTATAAGTCTTAGACCCATGATGTATTTATCATTTTGTAGGTCTTGGCCTGCCATGTGTACATCAAAAGTTCATTTCGCGATAGGACCTCTGAGGGCCGGGCTTCAGGGCTCATAAGGGGCTTATATATTATATATACACCTTGTACGTTCAATAGCCCGTTCATTTGGTGCGAAATACTGCAGCGCGTAGTTTCACCAAGATTTATTAAGAAACTCATCAAATGAAATAGTAAGCTTGTGTTCTGAGTTTAATTGAAAGTATCAGAGCTATGCAACAATTGACGGAGTTTTCGGACGATTAAATGACTATAATTTCGAATGTTTTCAATTATGAGTCCTATTTCAGTAACCACAAACCACTTGTAGTTAGATTTAAGAGAAAATAATTTTTTTTCTAATATAAAGAAACGTCTTTATACATTTTTTTTACAGATATATGCATTACACAATTGAATTTATAAACATTTCCAA
This sequence comes from Bulinus truncatus, assembly GCA_021962125.1. Classification (NCBI taxonomy): domain Eukaryota; kingdom Metazoa; phylum Mollusca; class Gastropoda; family Planorbidae; genus Bulinus; species Bulinus truncatus. The sequence goes on from JAGDYQ010000033.1 coordinate 4,518,284, forward strand.
AATTTACAAATATTTACTGAAAGATAGCATACGTACTGATACATAACATGAAAATGCGCTAACACGTCCTGTGTCCAGAATGGAACAGGCTTAATTGCTTGTTTTAAGTATACGGAATACGCAGAATTCGGTCAATTCTATATACTTCTATTTTGTTAGAATCCACATACTGTGAACAGCTTTATCTATCTCTAAACACATACTGTGAAAAGATTTATCTATCTCTAAACACAGACTGTGAACAGATTTATCTATCTCTAAACACAGATTGTGAACAGATTGTAGACCGCTTTTATCTAAACGCAGACTCTGGACGATTCTATTTATATCTGAACACAGACTGTGGACAACTTTATAAACAAACATCAACACAGTCTGTATACACTTTTTTGTACACGGGATTGGACATAAGACATAAAGGGAGCTAAGACTGCTGTAAAACTATTACACAAGAGATAACTCTAGAAAAAAAGAAAAGTAATATTGCTCTTAGGAAAAAAAAAGTCTTTCAGAAAGATCTTCCTTTTTGTTTTAAGGGTTTCTAGCATAGAATATAAATTATTCATAGAACACATTCAAATAGTCCTATATCATTGACAATCAAAATTATCGCCCTTTTTTTAACAGTGTATTACCAAAATATTAATCCTCAATAGAGTAATTACACACATTTGGCGACTTTCAAGAAATAAATTTAAATTGATATTGCGCACCTAGTATAAATGAACACCCTGTGGTCTCTAACTCCCCCTTAATTTTTGGACTGTGAAGTTTTGAAAAAAAATGTATTAGAGAAACAAGTTTACAATCTTATCTTCTTCAGTTTGCTCAGTTTTCATTTCTCTCAAGGTTTTTGTAGTCTGCTCGAAAATCTAACAAGTCCTGACCGCTTTTTCCAGCGTTAGCTCATGATCCTTATTTTATGTATTTTTCACTTATAAAAAGTGTACCTGCTTTGTATATGCCACCCCCTACTTTTTGGGCTTGAAAATTTTGGAAAAAAAAGCTTATACATGGGGAAATACGGTACTCAAATCTTTAATAGACAGTAAACTGTGCGAAAGATGTATTAACAGTTAAGTGTGTTCACCAGATACTTTACATAGAGCTATCGTTTTATAAACTATTTAACATCAAATTCGTTGCAGATTTAACATTATGTTTCTATAAATAGCGTTTATTTCATTTAATATTGTTTATGCAATAGATTTAATCAAGTGGGGAAATGTTTGTCTGATTGTTTATACATGTAAGGAAAGTGTCATAGTTTGTACATGTAATCCAGGAATCAGGTTGTTTGTACGTGTAAGCAATGAGTTATTGTCTGTGCATGTAAGCCAGGAGTCAGATTGTTTGAACATGTAAGTCAGGAGTCAGATTGTTTTTACGTGTAAGCAAAGAGTCATTTTTGTACGTGTATGCCAGGATATTTCAGAACAGTGTATCAAGCTGTTTAAATTGTCTAATTTAAATACCATTTTCAACACTCAGTTTCACAACGGGAAACTGCTTGGACGAGTTTGTCAATTTTATGTTTGATAACAGTTTCTTTTGTGATAAATTCGTTTATCTCTCTCTCTCTCTCTCTCTCCCTCTCTCTCTCTCTCTCTCTCCCTCTCTCTCTCTCTCTCTCTCTCTCTCTCTCTCACTCTCCCTCTCACTCTCTCTCTCAACTTCAACTATGCCCAACCCGATCATACACTTAACTTACACTGCCGAACGCACGCCGATAAAGTATAAATAAATCAACAATACTTACTGTCGAACGAGACGTTGAGCAGATAATCCTTCAGTTTCTCGCCGTCAATCTTTTTCATTTTGGGGCACACGCCCTTGTACCCGGGGCACCACTCCCGGTTCATCCGGTCCAAGGCGTGGGCGAATGCGTAAACGGCGTCGTAAATGAACTGAATCTTACTCTCCTGCGAGGTCAGTTTACGGGTCAGCCTCTCGTCCCCCTGACACGGCCTGGTCGGCTGGTATCGGGGAGGGCCGCCCCCGGAGGGCGAGGCCACGTGATGTCTCTCGTTCCAGGCGCACTTGTGCTCCTCCTCCCAGTACTCCACAAACCAAGGGTTCCTTCGATTAGTCCTCGGGTTCAGGTTTAAGAAATACTCCTCGAATTTACTGATGGGCGAAGATTGTAATTCTAACGTTATCGCACCCTGGGCGGCTAGGGCGTTATTTTTCACCAGGGCGTTCCTGTTACCCCATGCGTCGCTGGCGATCCAGACCAGCTTTCCCGTGACGTTGAGACGGGTGGCGGCGTTGAGAAGCCCGAGGGCGTCTTCGGTTCTCACGAAGACTATTACCACTTTGGCTTCGTGTTTCTCCTGAAGATCCTTCAGGACTTGTTCGTACGTAGCGTTAGTGGCCGTTATGGGAATCTCGATATCCGCCGCAATACAGATATTCTTAGATTTCGCCTCCACTTTGAACTGGTCGATACCCGGCTCACCGTACTCACCCTCCGAGTGGACAGCGGAGACGTATGTCCAGTTGAATTTAGCGACAATGTCGGCGAGTGCTTTCGCTTGTAGATCGTCTGGCGGGACCGTTCGGACGAAGTAATCGTAGCGACCCTTGTCACTCAGCGAGGCGGAGGTCGAAGCGTAGCTGATCTGAGGGATTTTGAACAACCGGAGAAGGTTGGCCACTTGGATGGACACCGTGCTGTAGGAGCCCCCTACGACCCCGGCCACCGCGGTGGGGATGCTCACCGGGTTGGCTTTTGACCCGTCGCTGCAGTAGAACTCGGTGGGGTCCATGTTGGAGATGGACGCCCGGATGAACTCCAGCGACTGCTCCAGGGCGTACGGGGCCCGCCCACACGTGTCGAACGCCGACGCCCCGAGTGTGATCCCGGGCAGCAGGGACGTATTGTTGTTGATCTCGTCAATCGTGAACAGAAAGGCCTCCAGCCTCTCTATGCCCCTGTCGCTGTTGATGGCGCCGCACCCTTTCTCCCCCTTGTGGTGTATGGGGAACAGGCCCCCGATGATGATGTGGCCGTCTATTTTGGCCGCTATGATAGGGGCCGTGGTGTTTGTGGTCGTCTCCAAAAGCTGCGGTGACTGGTAGGCCACGTCCGCCATTATAATCAGGACCCTGCAGATCAGAATGATTTGTCCTGCGATCCTGCAGCCTCGGTGAAACTTCCCCATGATGTGAATTCAAAAGAGGGACGTCAGGTCACCAGTAATCGATGAGAAGCAGAGCCCGTGGAGGGTCTCCTAGCTGACATCATTGAGCCCCACTGTCCCTAAATGTCCTCCCAGTACAACGATCCCATGTTACGAACATTAACAATAATAAAACTTTTTTTTCCTCCTTCGTTTCAGCATGTACATTAGTCAACTGTTCCCTTAGCAACTATTTTGAAAGATCTTAAAATTAAAAAAAAAAATTTTTACGTCAAACTTGTAATACAAATTATCAATATGGTTACAGTTTAGATTTTATTGACTAGTTATAAACTAATTATAATTTATTTTTAAATACTTACGTACTTTATGTTCGCTTTACACAGGGTTAAAAAAAAATTAGCCTAAATATCGAACATTACAAATTATATTTGAAGTGCTTTGTCTTTACTTTAAGAAATAAAATTCTGTATTGTTTTTTGATACACATATAGGCAGGTGATGTGATCGCTCTAATACGCGACTGAAGATGAGCACATGAAATGATGAACTGACTGCTCGGCTAGAAAAACCGTTCCAAGAATTCCCGAAAATTCCGATGGACGACCATTGTAAAGAATGGATGGCCGGTTCAAACGGTGAACGTTATATAATAGTATATCAACCAGGGCAGACTTAATAGATTCCTGTCTCGATGACCCTAAACCGCGTTCAATCCTTCTCTGTTGTGTAGACCACGGTGGTGCATGGTGCAGTGTTTTAGCGTTGATGGTTGTGGCTATCGGTGATTGTGTGTACGGGGAGAGGGTGCGGGGGAAGGGGGGGAAGGGGGAGGTTGTAAGAATGGTGGAAGGGGGGTGGAGTAATGGATGCGTGTCTGAAGAAGTTATCTTAGGGAAAGAATTTTTTTTTTAGTTTGACAGCCACGCAGACTCGTAGTTGTAAAGATAAACTCGATGTGCATCAATTCACTCACTGTAGTTTGAATCAATCACTTTAAATGGATTCGCCAAGTGTAGATTGACTTACTGTAGATAGATTCGATTCACTCACTGTTGATTGATCCACAGTAGATTTGTTTACTTCCTGATCGGGGAGAGCGCTTTAACTACAGTGTATGTCTTACCTTCAGTAGTAGTGTCTTTATTAGTTCATGAGTATGCCAAACGATTTTGTTTTTATTTGGTTAAGGAGAATGACGTTTTCTTACTGATTGATATTGTTGAGTAGATTATAGATGACTTCTTACTTATGTGGCTATTTTTATCGACTACTTTGATTCGTCAATTGTCAGATTC
>JAGDYQ010000033.1:4523224-4551123 GCA_021962125.1 Bulinus truncatus
GGGAGGTAGGGAGGAGGAGGTGGTGGGGTGGGGGAGGTAGTAGCAGGACGAGGCTACAACCTGGAGCAAATAGAGGAAACGAACAAATCAATGGTAAGGAGGGTGGGAAGAAGAGGTAGAGGGGGGGGTGTGGGTGGGGTCAAGATAGTTTTCTACAGTCTCGACCCGGTAGATAGTTTTCTTAATCACTCCCTTTGGTGTCGGTCGATGCAATGATGATGACGATGACGATGGTCGTGTATGGTGGTGGTGGTGGTGGTGGTGATGATGGTTGTGTGTGTGGGGGGGGAGGTAGGGCGGCAAGACTGTTGAGAGGTGAGGGGGAGGAGGGAGGGAGAGGCAAAAGTGGGGGGGGGGGTGAGGGAGACTTCCTATTAATACCCTGCGTCATTATCCCTTGTTAGCTAAGTTTGTTATCGATTTTTGGTTTACATGTTTGTGTGAGTCCACCATCAACAACAACGTGAGTGTGGGCGGGAGGGTGGGGGTAGGAGGGAGAGAAAGATGATTGAATAGAGATGAAGAGAGAGAGAGAGATGGAGAGAATGTTTGTTGAAGCTGGTGAAGCTTTTAAATGAAGAAATTGCGTTGTTATTTGTTTGTTTTCTAATTGTTATTTTTTAACGGTTTGATGTTTTCTGTGGCCAGAAAGAAAATGATAATTTGAAAACATAACCATTACGAAGCTGGCATAACCGTTACAGGGATAACATAACCATTAAAGAATTAACAAGACCATTATAAAACTAAGATAACCATTACAGAAATAACATAACAATTACTGAACTTGCATAACCATTAGATAACTTACATAAGAAATTGTTCTATCCCTGCTCATATAAAAGTGTTCTATCCCTGCTCATATAAAAGTGTTCTATCCCTGCTCATATAAAATTGTTCTATCCATGCTCATATAAAATTGCTCTATCCCTGCTCATATAAAAGTGTTCTATCCCTGTTATATAAAATTGTTCTATCCCTGCTCATATAAAATTGTTCTATCCCTGCTCATATAAAAGTGTTCTATCCCTGCTCATATAAAATTGTTCTATCCCTGCTCATATAAAATTGTTCTATCCCTGCTCATATAAAATTGTTCTATCCCTGCTCATATCAAATTGTTCTATTCCTTCTATCATAACATTGTTCTAACCCTCCTGGCAATGTATGTAAACTTTCAGCTGTTTTTTTTTGTTTTGGGTGTATCTGGGTGAGCTAGATAATGGTGCTTTAATAGAAGAAATTAACAAACTGACCATTGGCTATTAAATATCTTAACCTGTTTGACATTGGGGATATGTGTGTGTGTGTGTGAAAGGGGGGGTCACTTTAAAACTATTAGTATTTCAGTCATCTTGGTCACGTGATTGAAGGCAATGTAATGTCGTTCACGGTAGATTGGTCACTGCGGAGGATTAGAAAGACCAAAGTCCAACGGTTAGATATATAGAAACATTGATTTTTGTTTTTCTCGATGTGTTGTTTAGTCATAACGCTGTGTGACACTGGAAGTTTGGCCGTACACGAGATACATCAGAAACCTTGAGAGATGACCTGACCAGGTAAATGTAACCTTGAGAGATGACATGACCAGGTAAATGTAACCTTGAGAGATGACTTGACCAGGTAAATGTAACCTTGAGAGATGACATGACCAGGTAAATGTAACCTTGAGAGATGACTTGACCAGGTAAATGTAACCTTGAGAGATGACTTGACCAGGTAAATGTAACCTTGAGAGATGACTTGACCAGGTAAATGTAACCTTGAGAGATGACTTGACCAGGTAAATGTAACCTTGAGAGATGACTTGACCAGGTAAATGTCAAAGGGCCGAATTAAGTCAAGATTCTGTTGGTATTCTTTAGTTTCTACAGGCCGCGAAATACCAGGGGGAGTGGGTGGAAGGGAGGGGGGTGGGGAGTGTGGTTAGAACATTATCTAGCCAACTTTAACTCTCATGTACGTGCATTTAAACTAGCCAAACTTAGACGCTTCAAGAAAAATCTAAACCAGGATTTGAACCCTGGATCTTCAAAGAGACAGACAAACGTTTGTTCACCATAATGACGATCTCCCCCCCTCCCCATGTATTGCTGAATGTATATATTAATTAAAAATTAAATCTTCTGCTATTGAGTGAATCGTGTTTCTGAAAAGTACAGATCAATATAAAATACATGCTGACAATCTTCTGGAATCAAATGAATCTACAAAGGTTTTTTTTTTTTGGTTATATTCGCAAGTGCACGTGTTTCCAATAACTAGTTAGGAGTTAATTCAAGTCCATGTACAGTACAATAAGGAGCTAATTCAAGTACATTACTATCAGGAGTTTCTTCAAATACGGTACAATCAGGAGTTAATTCAAGTACATCACAATCAGGAGTTTCTTCAAATACGGTACAAACAGGAGTTAATTCAAGTACATCACAATCAGGAGTTTCTTCAAATACGGTACAATCAGGAGTTAATTCAAGTACATCACAATCAGGAGTTTCTTCAAATACGGTACAATCAGGAGTTAATTCAAGTACATCACAATCAGGAGTTTCTTCAAATACGGTACAATCAGGAGTTAATTCAAGCACAAAGGAAATATAAATATATTCGTGATACATTTTGTTTAGTTGGGTCAATAAATTATTGTTTGAATAAATATGTCTAAAAATAGTTTTGATATTTGTCTTTTTTTTAGATCACAGATATTATTTTTGTGTGCAATTGACTTGCTTCATTATTCTGCACAACTTCCCATTGATTCATTCCCTTTCCTTATGCTATTGTCTTCCAGGTATCAATCACTTTCCATACGAATCTGTCTTTTAGTCTATCATTCCTTTCCCTCATTCTGTCTATCATTCCACCATTTTCATATTCTGTCTCTCGTTCATCATCTCTTTGTATCCAGAAATATGTCTCCCCCTCGCTCACATCCCTTCGCAAAATTCATCGCCTACATAATTAATGCCCTTGGCGCATTCAGGAAAAATTATGAGACAAATTAAAGAAACTGAGTTTAAAGGGGAAAAAAAATTCAGAAAAAATAAACTCAAAAAAATAAATAAAATGAAGTGGGAAAGAAGGGGGAGGTAATTAGAAAGGTCAAATGCAGAGTTATGTTCCCTTGATTAACAAAAAATACGAAAGGGCCTAATGTATTGCAACATTTTTAAACTTTAATGTCGCGTGAATATTATTATAATATGATTTATTGTTTGTTGAAGTTTTAAAAAAATATTCAATTCTTACAGAGGGGTCATCTATCGTGGGTCATCTATCTATCTATCTATCTACCAGACCGATAGATAGATAGATAGATAGATAGATAGATAGATAGATAGATAGATAGATAGATAGATAGATAGATAGATAGATAGATAGATAGATAGATAGATGGGCTAATATTACTTGAGACATTGCTGAAAGTGTATATATACAATAACGTGGGGAAAGATCAGACATGTATTCTGTTTTACGATTCAAACATGTCACTCAGCTAAGCCTGAACCCAAATATTCTCTCATTAGAAAATTGAAAGTCGTAAAGCAGGAACACGTGACCGGAATGTCGATAGATAAACTCATAGGCGATAAAGATATTGGATGAAATAAAAGAAACAGATAAACATCTACGTAAACAAGCGTGTTTGTACTGTTTTTTTTTATATAATAAGTCTGAAAAACAACAAAAAGAAACTACATTGAATGCTGCAAAGTGAAAACACTTTGGAGTAAAGTCAGTAAAATATTGTTATGACCCTCTCCTTACCCTCGGAAGTGTGCGTTAAAGGGGGAATTCCCTGTACCAGCGCACCATATAAAACTACTGAAAGCAGCGATTGTGTGACGCAGGTGCAACAGAGTAGTGATGATGAAGCCGGCAGGGAAAACAGTGGCCATTGTAATAGTTGATTGTTTATAAATTTTTAAATGCTCTTTATTGAACCTACGCTTGTGTGGTTTCCTATGAGAGCATTGAACAATATTTATTTATTTTAAATTAGATAGTTTAAATCTGCTAATAATAAATGTCATTGAATCTAGTCATACAACAGTATACAAGAAGTAAGATGACTAGAACCTAAAGACAGTATGACATCACATTTCAGGATTGGAACTTTGCAGAGATTGAATATAATTATAAAACACACACATTCGTTTCCTCCCTAGTAGTGACTGTCAATGAATTACACGATTACTCTATTTGCAAAAATAATGGTAACAGTGTTGCCAGATGTCTCTAGAGAAAGCCATCGAAACACAAAACTATTAACCCGCCGAAATCCGCTACCATTGCTGTACCCGACGTGGTCCGACCCCCCTCCCCCCCAACCCTTTCCCAGGCTAGACGTATCATTAGGCAGCACCCCCCTTCCGTCGTCCTTGACCCTTACTTAATGTCATTCGGGATTTCTGACAGATGATTTTTACGCATGACCATGTCCCCCCTTCCCCCATTATTGTATTCCATTTCGTAACCAAGTTTATAAGTTGTTATATTTACTAAGCATTATGTATAGACTGTATAGCATAACATTTTGGAAAGCCAGTGTAAAACATTGTTTAACTTGGTAATTATTCTGTATTTCATTAACGAAAAACCGCTGCGAAATATATTTTTGGAAAAGGGGAGGGGAATAAAAAAATCGAATTAGGTATATAGTGGCCAGAGCAAGTAATGGGTCAATGGGTAATGGGTCAATGGGTCAAATGGGTCGCAAAATTGGATGGGTCACATGACTCATGGGTCAAGCTCAGTGACCCATTACTTGCTCTGATAGTGGCAAAGATAGAGATGCCAAGGCGTGGAATTAGTAAATCAAGAGCCGTTTTTTATCCAGCTCGAAAACATGGAAATCCAGAGAGTTGTCCAAGAAGAATAGGAGCCGACTGTTCCACACTAATGTGAAGTCAGTCCTGTTAATGTGGAGATGAGCCATGAAGGATGACGAAGACCTCTACCAAGAGAGTCCAGACCTTCACCTACAGCTGCCTTTGAAAAATGAGGGCCTAACGCCGTAAACAATGCCAGCTTTTGAGAAAAGACCGGCCAAGTTTCCATGAAAGAGGAGTTGGTGCTGGATAAGCCATTTTATACACAATACCAGCGAGTAATATCAACTACGCAAGAGTTCGGATGGAATCCTCAAGGTAAAAGAAAAGAGAGGCCGACCATGAAAGACACTGAGGCGCGAGTGAAGCCGGCATCACCAGGATGGGGTACAGCTGGAAGCAGCTAGAGAGGATGGCCCAGGAAAGAAGTCGCTAGAGAACTTTTGTTAGTGGCTCATACTCTGATAGAAGGCGCTGGAGAACTTTAGTTAGTAGTTCATACTCCGATAGAAGGCGCTGGAGAACTGTTGTTAGTGGCTCATACTCCGATAGAAGGCGCTGGAGAACTTTAGTTAGTGGCTCATACTCCGATAGAAGTGTCATCAACCTACCAGTATGTGGTCATCAACCTACCAGTATATGGTCGCCAAACTACCAGTATGTGGTCATCAGCCTACCAGTATGTGGTCATCAACCTACAAGTATATGGTCATCAACCTACCAGTATGTGGTCATCAACCTGCCAGTATGTGGTCATCAACCTACCAGTATGTGGTCACCAACCTACCAGTATATGGTCATCAACCTACCAGTATGTGGTCATCAACCTACCAGTATGTGGTCATCAACCTACCAGTATGTGGTCATCAACCTACCAGTATGTGGTCATCAACCTGCCAGTATGTGGTCATCAACCTACCAGTATATGGTCATCAACCTACCAGTATGTGGTCATCAACCTGCCAGTATGTGGTCATCAACCTACCAGTATGTGGTTAATTTCAAGCCACATTGTTATATTTCTGACTATAAATCGTTTGAAACTAGCATACATTTATTCACCACTCTTGTATTCGTGAGAATAAAAAGAGAATTGAAATCAAACACAACAGACTAAGGAACATATCTAGCAAGCAGATGAAGCCACGTGACGCTGAACAGATTTATTTGTATACATCTGAGAGCTGTTTGTTAAAATTAGATGTCGACAGCTTTCAGAACATGGGGTGAAAAAAAAATAACATGACATAAGCAGTCACAAGATCTACAAATGCATTATGATCTAACTATATTTAAATCAGTTGTGTTCTTTTATTTTCGTCTCTTCGACAAGCTTAGGACACCATACCCAAGGGGCATCTTTTCAATGTGACCTGCTCACCCAACTCCCCCCCCACCCCACCTCTGATACGAGCCCGTCTCCCCACTCAGACCCCCTGGGGGAAGGGTCTGTTTTCACTCAAACACCAGCAAGATCGATGAGGGGGACGAGACAAATCTTAAGAAGTAATTGGAATGTTCCAGAGAGAAGGAGAAGAAAGAGAGAATAGATGTGTAAAAAGGGGAGGGAGGTAGAATAGATATACAGGAGTGAGGCAGAAAATGTTCAGGAGGTAAAGAGGATGAGTACCCAAGAAGGAGGGAGGAACGAATTTACCTGGGGAGGGAAATGAGAAAATAGTAATGCAACAGGAGGAGAGAATTGTAACAAATATATGAGAGAGTATAGGATATGAAAAGTAGTCGTGTAGGACAAAGAGAAAGTGAGGTAACAGATATTGCGAAGGACTTACTTAGTCGCGATAGTATGATGACTTGTGTTACTTTTGTGTTAGTTGTGCGCATGTGATACTGATACTAAGAATAGATACTTTGGAAAAATAGAATATATATATATATATATATATATATATATATATATATATATATATATATATACATTTTGGAAGATGGAGAGAGAGAGAGAGAGAGAGAGAGAGAGAAATACAACACATAAATAAAGAGGAGACTATATGGTTAAAGCGTTAATTCTTAGGGTCAAGGCTTCCCCTAAGGTGTGCGCACAAAAGTGTCTTTTTTGTAGTCCCATACATCAAGCCGAAGTGCTCCTATCGAGCACCCCCCCCCCACATACCCTCCTAAGGGTCCTGGGGTGATATTACAAGTCACCACCCTCCGAAGGCCGCTACTGTTTATATGCGAGTACTGAGATCGAGACAGAAAGATTCACTAATAATTTTTTTTTAATTTCTGTAGCAAAAAATCCTGACATGATTCAGCAAAACCAAGGTCATTTTCGGACTCAGAGCATCAAAATTAGTTTAATTCAACTGGAAAACCCAGAAAGATTTTCAAACAAGCAATTAAGCCTGTTGCATTCTGGACACAGGACGTGTTAGAGCATTTTCGTATTATGTATCAGTACGTATGCTATCTTTCAGTAAATATTTGTAAATTTTGTAAATGTTTATAAATTCAATTGTGTAATGCATATATCTGAAAAAAAGATATTAAAAAGACGTTTTTTTATATTTGAAAACAAAATTATTTTCTCTTAAATCTAACTACAAGTGGTTTGTGGTTACTGAAATTGGACTCATAATTGAAAACATTCCAAATTATAGTCATTTAATCGTCCGAAAACTCCGTCAATTGTTGCATAGCTCTGATACTTTCAATTAAACTCAGAACACAAGCTTACTATTTCATTTGATGAGTTTCTTAATAAATCTTGGTGAAACTACGTGCTGCAGTATTTCGCACCAAATGAATGGGTTATTGAACGTACAAGGTGTATATATAATATATAAGCCCCTTAGGAGCCCTGAAGCCCGGCCCTCAGAGGTCCTATCGCGAAATGGACTTTTGATGTACACTTGGCAGGCCAAGACCTACAAAATGATATCATGGGTCTAGGACTTATGGTTGTTGAGATATAGGCGCTCTTTATTAATATAGCTTATATAGCAAAAAAACGGTACTAAGCCCCCTTTTACGGCCCTCAGAGGTCAGATCGCGAAATGAACTTTTGCTGCACACATGGCAGGCCAGGACCTACAAAATGATATATACATCATGGGTCTAGGACTTATGGTTGTTGAGATCTAGGGTAATGCCCAGCGTAATTGGAAAAGACAAAAATTATCGCAAGACAACAATCTTGGTGTCGGAGTCAATAAAACATGTTCACCGACTCGTGCACAATTACTGATTCTTTTATAAACCACCAAATCCGATTCCATTCTCGATAACAATGTATTGAGTTATTTGTATGGAACACTCGAACATTGATTATATAATGGGGGTACAATGAATCGGATGTGATATCTAAAAAAAAATCTCCTGCTCTGATGTCCAGGGTTGTTCAAATGAATAAGCTAACCAAGCGACCGTTTAGGCCTTCCGTTGTAAAGGGAAACCATTCAAGTGTTGATTTATATAAATCTGATGCTAACAGAGCCCGACTGTCATTTTGTCTGTGGGCCCCCAAACACATCTGGAAGTCTCTACCCAGGGCCCCGAAAATGCCAAGGAACGACTCTGCTGATAAATAAATAAATAAAAAAAGTTCCAACATTTTATTTGCTGCTTCTGTTAAATCTACCAATCCGTAACAAAAGTGTTTAGTAAAGCTATGTACCGTTGAGTGATAGTATTAGATTACGTATAAGGTGGTGTAATTTCGGAAATAACTAATAAAATAAGCGTGCAAGCTATTTGTGCTAATTTTTGTATGTGTACTTAAACCAGTGCAATTAATATACTACTTGTCAACAGAAACATTAACTGTCATTATAAAATCGTAATTTCTCAACATTTATTTGAATATGTAACAAAATTTGATTAAAAAAAAATCTTTCAAGTCTGGCTTATATTGATTCATTACCTTTCATTTGCAATTCTTTTAATTTACTATAACGATGGTGAATCTACTTGAAGCTATCTCATGAATTTTCAGTGCTAAAAAGTCATCAATTAGTTGGACAAATGTTTTATTTGTAATTTTTTTTTGCATTATTTTTTTATTGATAAAAAAGGAAGTTCTGTCAGAAATACTTTTATTATAATTATATGCATTCAAATATATTCAAGAATTTTGTTTTTTACAGCAAGTATTGACTTCTTACAATAATTTGTGAAGTCCCTGTAAGGATGAGATGAAATCTCTTAGATCCTTTAAACATGACGTTTTTATGGTGCCCTTCTTTCATCCCCACCAGAACCGATAGCGCAATGGTCATGGAGGTACCACGGGAGATATAGCCGGGACTTTAGCCATGACCTGAAATATCCATTGGTCTTCACCGGAGATCTTACCAGGGACCCGAGCTCAACAGTCGAGTGCTTTACCACATGACCATCCGTACCCTCTTACAATAGTACAACAAAGACACGATTATTTTTCCCTATTTGTTCCAGTAAAGATAAAATGAAATGCTTTTTCTTTAAATCGTATACTCTTGTATGGCAGATTTGGCTGTTGCTCTGTTTACATCATCACTTTCAGTGTTCACGTAAGGCGCCGCAAGAAGACATGAGCGTGTAGGGCTATTGGGGCTCGAACTCACAACTTCTGTGCCCAACGAGCCGTCCGCTATGTTAGCGTTGGCCAGTAAGGACAAAGCAAAGGTAAATAGAGGAAATAAAACCTGGAGTGACATTTATACGTTACTTTGAAGGTTAAAAGTGCATATACGTTGAACTAAGATTCTTACCGGAAGGTCGCGAGCTGACACAGAGTATAAATTATACAGAATGGGCATAGTCAATTTAAACAGTTTTTTTTTCCTCCGAAAGCCGCCATATTTGTGTGTTATTCTATTGTGTATCATAAAAGAGGGTCGCAGATAGCGAACAGCTCAATTAGTGGGTCACAAAAGTTTGAAAACCCCTGGCGTAGACAATACAAATAATACAATGGAATGTTGTCAAATCCTTTCTTAGGTTTCTGTGGCGTTGTATGCAAAAACTAGGCAAAGACCTACTGGAATATTTTGAGACCCTTAGCTAAAGAGCCTGATGTGGCCCTTGCACAATAAAATTGTATAGCTGTTACTACAGGTAAGTGGGGGGGGGGTAGTGCAAGATGGGCCCTAGAAGTAGATACTAACTTAAAATATGTTAAATCTTAAAATCGCTGATCTTAAGCCATCAAAGCCAGCTTCAAAAATGAGTTGTCGTTTTTTTTTTAAACAGTGATTCTCAAACCATGTCTTATTTCTACAGTCTTTCAAATGTAAGACAAAATGTTTTTGGGGTGCCTCTTAACAAATTTGACACCCCCCCTACCCTCCTTCCCGAACAGCGATCAGACGAGAGGGGAAAACTTGACAAAGTCGAGATGGGCTCTTTCGTCATCCGTTACTAAGTTGTCGTTCTTGGGAGAAAAGAGTTAAATCCCTTTCCCAAGTGCACTCTATGAGTTCTATCCCCAACCCCCCCCTCACCACCCCGCTCCCCTTTCTTTTCTCTCCAACCACGCTTGGCTGTGCTGGAAGATTTGTTGAAGTACGTCAATGTAGGTCAGCAAATAACTGTTCTCGAAATTTCCACCGTGATGATTCCAGAGTAAGGTCACTTCCTGTGTCTGATGACGCGATGAATGTGTTCAAACGAATGTGCGGATCTCTGGAATCGATTCTTTTAGTAGCTCTTTACCAACGATACTTTTAAGTTTTTTTTCTTGTTTGAATCCGTAATTTTCTGGGTTTTTAAAAATTAATATTTTTTAAAAGTACGTAATTTTTTTTTTTAAATTTCTTTCATAAATACATTTATACAGAAGTCTTTTATCCAACAGTGTTCCCAGCTCGAAACTAATTTAAGTTCACAATGCTTTGAGAAGGTACATTTGGTGGGCCCTAACCCTAAAAAAAATGCTGCTAAGGTCGCAGCGTGCAAATCATGGGCCCCAAACAATCTTTAAAAACAGGGGTTGCCCTTCTTATATCCTAAATCAGTGGACCCCAACCCCCCGGACCGCGGACCGGTACTGGTCCGTGGATCAAATGGTACCGGTCCGCCCAATAAACATTACATTGTTTCCTTTATATTTACTGTGGTGTATTTCTCTCGGGATTGTGTCATTTTCCGTGGACGAGAGGCTAACTGGGGGCTGAGCGCCTGTGAGCGGTTGTGGCATTGTAGATAAAAACAATCTAAAATATAAATAATCAACGTCCTCATCTCGTCCCCCCCCCCACCCTTACCTCAGCGGGCCGCGGTAAAATTATTAAACGTCGACCGGTCCGCGGCAAGAAAAAGGTTGGGGACCACTGTCCTAAATGAGAGGTAATTCTAGACATTCTAGTTAACGGTGAAAGAAATGTCCCGAAACGAGTCCCCTTAACATAGGAGGCACTAGGCACCTGTCTAGTTTGCACGTCCACAACAGGAGGCACTAGGCACCTGTCTAGTTTGCACGTCCGCAATATTTCTTTTTCTCTATACTTCCACTTCCTGTTTGTTTTGTAAAATTACTTGCGAACAATAGCAGAATCACAGTTCTTAAGAATTGCATTTTATGTGTGTGTGTGCGCGCGCGCGGGGTTATTGAGAATAGCAAATAAAATCTAGATTACACCATTGCATTTAAAACAAAATATGATTGCCCGATAAATAAAACTATTTTCTTAACAAGGATACCAACCAACCAAAAAAAAAACACGAGTTATCGTTTAGGTCATTTTACAGTCAACTGAAATAAAATTAATCTTTTATCTCCCGTTCAAAAATGATTCTGTCCTACAAAAAAAATTAAAAAAATAGAAACTGAATAATAACGGATATAATTCTATATGTCATTACGAGTAAACCCAATAATAAATAATCATCATTATAATTCACCCTGTCATTATATTTGATAATTTTCCCCAAATCCTAATGCTGCTCAATCTTCATTTAATTCCTTCAAATTTACCCAAATCAATCAAATTATCAGAAGAGAAATATTATTTCAAATAAAATAATCAGCAAAGATTTATATTTTTTATTATTTCGAAAATATAAAATGTATTGTTAGTTTCATTTAAAAAAAACACATTTCAATTTTTTTTTTAAATCAGATATAATTTAGTGATTTATTACAGTTTAGAATTTGTGAGAAAATTAAAAAAAAACCCAGAAAATATAAAAATCTTACTGGAAGTATTCCACCATTAATTTCCTAATACAGCGCTCACATTTTTCCAGTGCTCAATAATTTTCTTTTTTTTTTCTTTTGAAATCAGGTCATTCAGTTTCTTGAAAGATGTCTATTAAATCTGGCCTATATTTAGCTGTAATTAATTAACTGAAAGCAAGATATTTTCGTTCACTTTATTTTTTTTTTTTCTAAATCGATTTTTTTACTCAGTAGGACTAATTGTGGAAAGAGTAATGCATACATTCATTAGACCGATGTTGGCGGAATTATTATTATAAGAAAGGATTGTTTATTTAAAACACGGATCAGTCCAATCTATTATTATCGATCAGTTGGTTGCCGACGTGCCCTTTAACCTTTGCAATCACAAGAGACACCTGCACGAGGGCTAGAACCCGCACCGTACGGGGTTTGTTTGTTTTTTCAAGATTATCATCTCATCCTTACATGTAAAATGCAAAAAAAAAAATACTAATGCTCGCATTATTATTTATTTTTTTTTAACCCAGTTTAAAAAAAATATACCAATGGCTTCCAAAAGCAGTGGCTGTCGATCAGATAGTGAACAACTGGTCTGACATCAGTTGAACGAGAGCCAATGGTCTGACATCAGTTGAACGACAACCACTGGTCTGACATCAGTTGAACGAGAACCACTGGTCTGACATCAATAGAACGAGAGCCACTGGTCTGACATCAGTTGAACGAGAACCACTGGTCTGACATCAGTTGAACGAGAACCACTGGTCTGACATCAGTTGAACGAGAACCACTGGTCTGACATCAGTTGAACGAGAGCCACTGGTCTGAACTCATCACCCCGACATTCCGTCATCAGTCGAGTGGATCGTCTCAAAACAAAGATTCTCATATTGTAGAAGAAAAAGCTTCACGATTATTTTTTTCTGGCAACATTTTGACATCCATGTTACACCATCTTAGCTAAATTTAGCATAAAATGTCACAACGGTTTAAAATATATATATATGAAGTAATAGGTTGACATAAATAAAATAACCTACACAGAAAAAGATATTTCTGTTTCGACATGTCTTATTCACTGTCACTTAATCTATTATATCTGTCAAACAAAAGGGGAAAAAAAATGAACAAGAAGAAATAACTCCGTCTGATAGAAGCTGGTGGAAAATGACTTTAATTTCCGGATAGCCGGCCTTTGTTTCTAATTCCCTAGACCGGCTTTCTATTGGTGACTCTTTCATTACGTCTTTTTATTTTTTTAAATTCCTTTTTTCCCCTGACGTCATCATTCGATGGCGATTAAAATGTGACGTCATACACAAGAAAGGCTCCGATTGGTCAGTAGCCGTTCGTTTCAAAATTCATTATAAAAGAATGGCATCCATTTTGACGATAAAGAATCCATAGTAAAATATATTTTTTTTTTTGGCTCAAAAGCTAAATGTCTTGAAATGATGGTGACATTCGATGTTATCCCCCATCGTTAGTGTCACAACTCTCAAATAATTTCCACTGACATTCGACATAAGAAGTTTCTTTTATTAAGTCTTACTTATAATATTTTTTTCTCTTTTTTTTATTACAAATTGTGCATTTTTAGGTATTTCTACTAAAATCTATTAATTAATCTTCTGTCTTATCGCCAGTCGTATTCAAGTCTGCATGTAGAATTTATCTATTTCTGTATCCGTGGCAAATGAACGGATTGTAATGTTTAGCACAACGCCCAGCGGCCTTGACTTCCCCTAACTAGTGACAGGTAAGTTTTCAAAGCTAGGTGGACTTGGGGGGGGGGACGACTATATACTAAATGTCACCTGGTTCTCATCTAGGATCCAAACCCTGGCCTTTCAGGTTGACAGTCAAGCGATCTACGCCGCTCAGGCTATCCATCCATCCATCAGCGTTTCATCTCCAGTAAAAATTGTTTAAAATAAAACATTTGAAACATTGAGTAGGAATGAAATTTATTTTCATTTCTTTTTTCTTGTCAGATCCAGCCTGTACTTAAGCTAAATATACCCCCCCCCTCTTTTTTTTTCCCCTCTATTTTTCTTCATCAAGAACCAAACTAAATTGATTTAGTTTTTAATTCCATGTTTTTAACACATTGAAAAAAGTCTGTCTATTTGTCTTCATGCCTATTTCTCAAAATTTACTTCAATGACGCTTCCCCGCTCCCACCCCCTTTTTCCCCCTCTCTGCTAAAAGACAGACAGATTATACATTAAAATGTCTGTCTAATTTACTGAATATACAAGTATTTAACGGAAGTCTATTTCTTGACCACACGTAAGAATTTTTTTACAGTACTGCCTTACGTTTTTTTTTTCACCGAAAACACAAGATCTTCTTTGTTAACAAAACTGATGTCGACACTTTATTAAGTATTTTTTTGTTTTTTTGCTAAGACACTTTTTGCTTTCCTAAGTGAAATAAAGAAAGAAAAAAAAATGGTTGGCTTCGATAGATTTTTCTCGATAAGAAAAAAAAATTCTCTCTTTGTGTCTTGGGGGGTGAGAAAGAAACTGGCCCCGGGGGTGGAGAAAGGAAGCGAAATAGAAAAGAATATTGATGTGAAATGCGTTAAATTGAAAGGGAAAATTTTCAGGAGATTAAAGGGAGAGAATCGGAAGTGGCCAAGATCAGAGCCTTAAAGAAAGATGACAGAGTACTGTCCCCCTAATTGCACGCGATTACTTTTCTAGCAAGTTTAAAGAAATGGAGAATTTGGTTTAGGAAAAAAAAAAAACCGTTTCCAAAGACCAGGCTAGCCAAATGACCTTTTCCTTCTAAAGGTTGTTTCAACTTGGATAATTATGGGATCGAAGATATTTAATTGAATGGATACAAGACTAGCCAGCAAGGTCGGATTACTCGGACCGAGGTTTGAAATGTTGATGGAATGAATGCTAGTAGATGGACTAAAAAGTTTGCATTTGATGAAATGGGACATAGCCATTAAAGATTAGTCGTAACATATATTATGAATATGTTTGAACTTTGACCTCTTCAACATACATCAGTATAACTAACGGTCTACAGAAGATGACCGGACTGTAGATAACTACCGGACTATTGATAACTACCAGACTATAGATAACTATAGATAACTACCGGACTATTGATAACTACCGGACTATTGATAACTACCGGACTATAGATAACTACCGGACTATTGATAACTACCGGACTATTGATAACTACCGGACTATTGATAACTACCGGACTATAGATAACTATAGATAACTACCGGACTATAGATAACTACCGGACTATTGATAACTACCGGACTATAGATAACTACCGGACTATTGATAACTACCGGACTATAGATAACTACCGGACTATAGATAACTATAGATAACTACCGGACTATAGATAACTACCGGACTATTGATAACTACCGGACTATAGATAACTACCGGACTATAGATAACTACCGGACTATTGATAACTACCGGACTATTGATAACTACCGGACTATAGATAACTACCGGACTATTGATAACTACCGGACTATTGATAACTACCGGACTATAGATAACTACCGGACTATAGATAACTATAGATAACTACCGGACTATAGATAACTACCGGACTATTGATAACTACCGGACTATTGATCACTACCGGACTATAGATAACTACCGGACTATTGATAACTACCGGACTATTGATAACTACCGGACTATAGATAACTATAGATAACTACCGGACTATAGATAACTACCGGACTATTGATAACTACCGGACTATTGATAACTACCGGACTATAGATAACTACCGGACTATTGATAACTACCGGACTATTGATAACTACCGGACTATAGATAACTATAGATAACTACCGGACTATAGATAACTACCGACTATAGATAACTACCGGACTATAGTATTGTCGACTGGAGCACAGAACGTCGATTTTTTTTTTTATTTCATGAATGAAATAATGGCTGTTGAGTCAACTGGACATTGATAACGTCATTCAATCCCCTGCCTGCATTAGCATGACTGTTACGTCATCCTTATCCACAGGAATGTATAATATTCAGCCGTCCGTTTGCTTCGGGTGAGCTCAAAGGTTATTGTCTTAGAGTATGACAGGTGGTGGAGTTGTAAGTAAGCCAGAAGATTATTTGTACAACTCTCACATTGTGACTTCTCTTACAAGTAGAACACGACTGCCCCTTAACCCCCCCCCCCCACACACACAGCCCGTAGCGTACTTTAATCGAATGTATTGAGCGAAACTGTGTATACAACCATGTACAAACGAAATTCTTAGCTCTGACATCCGCTCCTGCAACCTAAACAAAAACATCATCTTTGTTACTACATCCTGTTCACTATACATTGCCTGGCCGCCCCCCATCTCAAAAACGTACGGTCCTGAATTTAGCTGAAGCCAGTCGTCTAAATACTTAAATCACGTTTTCTGACCGATCAGCTATCACATGACCAGCGATAAAATGTAGTTCGAAACTAAATCTTTCAGCACACAACAACAACAAGGTATTAAGGAGTGTGTAACCCATTAAAAGTGTCCCACAGCTGATTATCCCACGGCTGATTGTCCCACAGCTGATTGTCCCACGGCTGATTGTCCCACGGCTGATTGTCCCACAGCTGATTGTCCCATGGCTGATTGTCCCACGGCTAATTGTCCCACAGCTGATTGTCACACGGCTGATTGTCCCACGGCTGATTGTCCCACGGCTGATTGTCCCACAGCTGATTGTCCCACAGCTGATTGTCACACGGCTGATTGTCCCACAACTGATTGTCCTCTATCCGTCCCTCAAATTAAATCACTAAGCAGATAGTTATAAATCTGGTCACTCCCACAGGTCCACTGAGTGATTAACCCAAGTGGACGGGGTCTCAATATTGACCCCCCACCCCATTTAATGTCCATTTCATGATGATCGGACAACTGGTCACTCTCACTGCACGTAATTGTAGCTACATTCAATGCTGATGACAGCCATCGTTGTACGGGTGATCGTTTTTGGTAAAGCACTCGACCGTCGACCTGAGGGTCCCTGGTTCGGTCTCCTTTGAGGACCAACGGATTTATCAGGTAATGGCTAAAGTACCTGCGCATATCCCCCGTTGTACCTCCATGGCCATTGCACTATCGATTATGGAAAGAATGAAAGTAGGGCACCATTAAAAAAACCGTCCCATTAGTGGTTTATAGGATCTAAGAGATTTCAGCTCATCCTTACAGGTCCTCCTTCACACACACCATTGATGTAGGTCACACCTCTTCAGACCGCTGGTTTCTGTCTTTGTAATAACGTTTTCATTTTTTAAAACTGCCAACTCCGCAACGCCAAATATTACATTGGATCACCGTGACAAGCATCATTTATTTTCACGTATTTAAAATCTTTCAAAAGTCCATATGTCCTCCCACGGTGTTTATCTTTTTTTATTCAAATTGCTTTAAGCGAAAACACTCACAAACAATATACATGAGACGCACGATTGGGATTTAACGAAACAAAGCATGCCAGTTATAAACAAGCAGTGTGTATTGTATTTCATTTTCTTCTATCAGACACAGCCTCTCTACCCTCATGTCAACTCTCTTCCCCCCTCTTTCCCTCACTCATTCTCTGATGTTTTCTTCCTCTCTGCATCCTCCCGGTATCTCGCCATGAATTATTCAATGTATTCTTGCAACTTCGTATTTCTCAGACCGTATTGATCATCTCTCTATTGGAATACGGCAGCAGCTAGTTTGCAAAAAAAAAAAATGTGTTTACAGGCCTCAAGTCTACCTGAAATGTTAGGACAGTATTTTGTTATTATTGTACCCATCCCATGTGTAAACCAAAGATGGTTATGCCACTAACATTTTATTATTGTACCCAACCCATCGATGTCTCAATATTTTAAACTCAACTTTTTATTTACTCACTGTGATTGTATCTAACTGCTGTTATTGTCGAGATGTTATCTAAACATTAACTTAATATCCAGTTCAACGGTTCTCAAACTTTCACTGCAGCCAAGCTCGTCCCCTCCCCCCACCCCCGCACCTTTCCATTATTTTAAATAAAAATTGCCAACAACAGAGGTTCACAATAAATATAATTTAGAAGCACTGTAAAAAAAACTGCGCTTAGGCCTATATATATATATATATACTAGCTGTACCCTGCAAAACATTTGCGTAGAGTTATATCCCCTTAGGCTTGCTCGGCAGGCGAGGTTATTTTTTGGTTTCGGGCAGATCCGATTTTTTTTTTCATGATTGTATTTTAAACTGGAATACTGTTATATTAATTCTTTACTTTCGATTTAACGCAGCGCCCAAATCGCTATTATTATTATTATTATTATTATTATTATTATATATATATATATATATATATATATATATATATATATATATATATATAGTCAATAACCCCATTGAAAACCTTTTGGAGCATTTGGTTTGGGGAATCCCTGTATTTGATAATTAATTTTTTTTTGTTAGATTGTTGACTGAATGAGTAACAGTGGCGATAACTGACCAAATCTTAAATATTTATGTGTCGTAACTAATGGCGATAACTGACCAAATCTTAAATATTTATGTGTCGTAACTAATGGCGATAACTGACCAAATCTTAAATATGTATGTGTCGTAACTAATGGCGAAAACCACCCACTAACACAAACACACACACACACACTCACTGAATTTATTATTACCACTTTCAACAATAGGGGGGGGGGGAGGGGGGACCCATTAAAAAAAAAACAACAACAATAACCCAGCAACTCATTGTTAAGTTAAACTGACAAGCTCTTCAATGTTTGAATGTTTCTCACCGTGGGGGGGTGAGCCGGGGCTGATCTAGTTTAACAACTGCCTTCTTTAGAACTTTAATTAGATGCCATAGCCCGCTGGCCTGGGGCACTGTTAGAAAAGGGATTTCACGAGGAGGCGAGAGAGAGAGAGAGAGAGATGGAGGGGAGGAAGGGGGGGGAAGATTTGAGAGAAGATTCACACCAATCTCTCGGGGTCTGGAATCGAGTGTTAAATTTAGATGAAAGACTGGAGAGTTGTTTAAACCTCACGGACTTCTTTCTATGTTTGGCAAATATTTGGTTTCGTTGTTACTTTATTTTGTTTGTTTTTTTATTCGGCAACATGATTTTTTTTTGTTTTTATGTTGAACGTGTGTCTCCATCACTGTAAAGACGTTTTCCGTTTTTGTTAGATGACTTGCTATCACTACGGAGGCAGGTGTTAATAATATATCAACTTTGTTACAACCGTTATTATGCTCAGTATAGTGGCATTAGACAATGATTTTAAGGGATACAGAGGCAGTGATTTCTAGAGATATTTGGGGGCCCTAGGTAAAGATTCGTCGAGATATTTGGGGGCCCTAGATAAAGATTCACCAGATATTTGGGGGACCCTAGGTAAAGATTCACCAGATATTTGGGGGCCCTAGATAAAGATTCACCAGATATTTGGGGGCCCTAGGTAAAGATTCACCAGATATTTGGGGGCCCTAGGTAAAGATTCGTCGAGATATTAGGGGCCCTAGGCAGTGATTTCTATAGATATTTGGGGGCCCTAGGTAAAGTACCAGTCTGGGGCCCTCATAGACCAGATTCAATAAAGAATAATACTAGACGGGGGCCTTAGGCAATGAGGGCGTTGGGTAGTTATCTAGTTGCCTGTCCGGCTCTGGAACTGTTTTTGTATATACGCAGCGAATTACCAAAAAAAAAAAAGAAAACATTGACCAAAGGTAGATGATATCCGTAAATACATAATATTCAATAAAATGTGTTACAAAACATAGTGAAAAGACATTGACATATAGTTAAAGTTTATTATTGTCATGGTATAGTTATATGTACTACGCACACAGGTGTGTGTGTATGTTGGGAGCTTGGCCAACCAGGTCAACATGAGGTCACGGGGTCAAGATTCTAGATATTTAGAGAATATAAATAAGATGTTTATTGTAAATAGCATTGTCTAAGAATGTGTGTGTGTGTGTGTGTGTGTGTGTGTGTGAGAGAGAGAGAGAGAGAGAGAGAGAGAGAGAGAGACGTAGAATGTTCGAGGATGATGTAAGTTAATTATATAAAGACGATGTTTGGAAGTTGAGAGTGAGTTGAAGTCAGTTGAAGTCAGGTGAAATGAGTTGAAGTCAGTTGAAGTGAGTTGAAGTCAGTTGAAGTCAGTTGAAGTCAGTTCATAGAAAAAACATCCTTTACAATTATCAATAGACAATAAAGATTCGAACTATCATTTGGAAAATATTTTTTTTTAAAGAAATATTTCACTTGTTAGTCAAATAAATGTTTGGCAGTGAACTGACTAAAGTTTGTACTCCAGCTGTTGGTAAACAAGTGAAGTTACCTTAGCCCTAAAGGTCTATCAAGGTAGACCAAGTGTATAATTTATCGTGTTCTGTAAACATATGCCGAGGTTATAGAAACAGATGAACTATACACTTCATCTGCCCCGATGGCCCGTTAGGGTTAAGGGAACTTTACTTACTACTACTACTAAACATATTAAGGGATTGTGTGGCTAGCACCACGGTCAGTCGCCGGTACTTCCCCCAACTAAAGTCCGGTACCTATTTAAATCTGAGTGAACTTAATTAGCCTCAAACTAACAATCACAAGAACCTGGACACAATTTCATTTGTGCTCACCGAACCTCGAACCCTACGCTTTGTATTTATCTTGACTTGATAATTTCAAGTCAAATTTTTTTTCTCCATTATAAACAATCACAAAAAAAAAATAATTCGCTTGGTCACTAACTCTACAACCGTTAAATCATGGATTCGATATTTCTAAAATCGTGTATTGTCAAGTAGAATCTACACGGGTGGCGAATTGGAACATTATCACTAAATTAGAACCGGTCCAAAGTTGAGTTACAAGATTTAAGGACACACACATAGTCAAAAACACAGCCACAGAAAGTAAACTCGTTGAAAGCCTATAACCCAAAACAAGCAATTAAGCCTGTTCCATTCTGGACACAGGACGTGTTAGCGCATTTTCAGTACGTTTGTTATCTTTCAGTAAATATTTGTAAATTTTGGAAATGTTTATAAATTCAATTGTGTAATGCATATATCTGAAAAAAGATATTAAAAGGACAAGTAAGTCATGTTGAATAACTGTTACAAAAATAAATAATGATTACGCCCCTTTGATTAGCTTTTATTATTTATATTTAAAATATAAGCTAAACGGTACATAACAATCTCTTATATTTTGGCCCTGGGAGGTCAAATCGCGAAATGGACTTTTGATGTACACTTGGCAGGTCAAGACCTACACAATGATATATACATCATGGGTCTAGGACTTATGGTTGCTGAGATATAGAGCGGTCCATTATTAATATAGCTTATATAGTAAAAAACAGCACTTTAAAAGGCCCCTTTTACGGCCCTGAGAGGTCAGATCGCGAAATGGAAAAAAGCTATTTCTTGGCAGGCTAAGACCTACAAAATGATATATACATCATGGGTCTAGGACGTATGGTTATTGAGATCTAGGGTGATGACAGACAGACAGACAAAACGGGGACAATAGAGCATTTTTTTTCGAAAGTGCTCTAAAAAAAAAACTATCATTGACATTCACATGTTAGCTTGTCATGTCTAATGCAACATGATTTAAAAAAAAAAAATTCTAAATTCTAAAAAAGCGTTACGTGCTCATCACATTTCACTAAAATTTTCAGACACTGGAGGTCAAAATTGTATAAATACATTTTTAGAAACACCAGTTATAAAAAAAAACGGTTATTTTTGTTTTTTAAATTAGCTTTCCCTGAATCCTTACTTCAAAATTGTCGTTATTATTTCTGTTGTCAGCACATTTAAATAATTTTCTAAAAATAGTAACAACCATCAAAGGACCCTAGAAATAAATCCCCCCCCCCACGCCCCAAGTCATCGATTATCAACCGTTTCGCTTGAATGCACCATTTTCCCAAATAAATCTGAGTTGATCTTTATAGCCGTGTTTGTGGAGGTAGGAAGGTAGAAGTGTGTGGGTTTCCCCCCCCCCACCCCACCCCACCCCATTGGTCACTGGACGTGGGAATGGGTAGGGGGGGGAGGGGGGGACGTTACGCCGACTCAAAAGTTTGGTCCCAATCAATCTGTGGCTGTTTCCAACTCTGTCGGTGGTTTCCTTGTGTTTATCTTCTGCATGATGAAGTAGGAGACGGGATGTGCTGAGAGACTGAGTGGCTCAGAGAGAGAGAGAGAGAGAGAGAGAGAGAGAGAGAGTAAGAGAGAGAGAAAGAGTAAGAGAGAGATAGAGAAAGAAAGAGAGGAGCGGAAAAAAGAGAGGAGCCATTGGTGACCAGAAAAGAGAGAGAGAGGAACCAGTTATCAATTTAAAGGTTAAGAAAAAATAAGAGGCAGTGTGGACTCCTAATGACAGTAGGTCATTGTGGACATTTCCGAGGGTGCTTCGAGGGCGTTAGGGTTGAATCATTTTTTTTTTCAGATAGTAGGCCGATGTGGACATTTTCGATGGCGCTGTGAGAGCTAGTGTTGAAATATTGCAATACAACACAGGACATAGAGATATGAATGAAATGTATATAGTATGTGAGTTCGGTTATATCATAATGCAGGGGTGGCCAACTGCGGCTTGTCAGAATATATATTGTGCGGCCCGTACTTGTTGTGATCCTATGTCTATGTTAATTTTCGCTATATTTTGAAAATTGATTCCGACTATTTGATTCGAATCTAGGGATATCAAATCGGTTTTATGGCTCCAGAATATTAGTTAAGAGCTGCTTGACCTACAAGCAGATTATGACTTGAAGGAGAATTTCAAGTGAGTTATTTTGCTAGAGTTTTAATTTGTTTGCCAGCAGCGGCATTTCCACACCTAAAATACCTTGGTGCCATGTTTTTGTCACTATTTGGGTAACATACATTTGTGAGCAATTCGTTATCTGGTATGAAAATAAACAGGTTTGCCACTCCCCCCCCACCCTCCCTCCAGAACTAAAACATTAGCCGAGTCGTGTCATTTTTTTTTATTTTTTAAAAAGTCTCAGTAGGAGTGAGAGGAAGTTAATCTCTTAGATCTTACAAAAATATAAATGGGACAACAGAATTTATAGTTGACGCCGAGACGTGAACGGGTAACATACAGCAAGCAGATCAGGACTTCAATCAAAGCGCTACCTGGTTATTAATATGAATGTAAGACATAAACTGTGACTAAAATAATAAACAACTGTTAATTTAAAAGAAAATTAGTTCAATTAAATATTCAACAGGTTTTCAAGTGGTGATGGGACGATAGTTGCCTAATAAATTACCTAATTGTCAATTTTTTTTACACCCTGACCATATGGGCAAACAAACAAAACGTGTTTTACATGTAATCATGTTATCGTTTTGATTGTACTTGTCTCATTTATTTTTTTTTTTAAAAGTACAAATCACATTAATCGAAGCTTGTATTTCCACGAAACAATATATAGCGCGGAATAAAATAAATCAAAATACATAGAAGCCTATCATTTTACTTCTCTTATTTTTGTTGCTTCTCTTCATATATTGACGCCTACATTTTGAATCTCTTACCAAACTCAACACAAATATCTGTAAATTGGAAATAAAGGTTTATACATCTCCACCCCTACCCCCGCACACAAAACTTTTTTTATTTTTCGTTCGGTGGTCCAGATTTTATCTCCCCCCCCCCCCCCCCCCGCAAAATGTATAAACGGTAACACCGGGTCTATTAGTCACCTAATCCAAACTTCATTCCTCAATTCCTCCACATTACCAGCTTTTGATCACATTATCTATAGAATTATCCCCGGGTATATATAGAACCGTGAGCGATTATCATCCATTAGTAAGCTATTATCTGGGTCGATATTCATCGAATTAAAGACACCCCCACACCCCCCACACACACACACACCACCCACCCCCCATTCTCCCACAGGTTTTCCTAAACTTTTGTTTTCACACCAAGCCCCACCACTCCTTCCATTCCTGTTTTAGTTAAACGTGTTTCTATTTATATATCAGCTCTGTTTCTTTATTTCATGCAGCCGTATCTAGTAATGTATAGCTCCTATTAATGTGTTACAATACATCATGTATATACGTATCTATCAATGTATAGTTCCTGCCTGTATATCCGTATCTAGTAATGTATAGTTCCTGCCTGTATATCCGTATCTAGTAATGTATATCTCCTATAAATGTGCTACCATACAGCTGTATATCCGTATCTATTAATGTATAGCTCCTGCCTGTATATCCGTATCTATTAATGTATAGCTCCTGCCTGTATATCCGTATCTATTAATGTATAGCTCCTGCCTGTATATCCGTATATATTAATGTATAGCTCCTGCCTGTATATCCGTATCTATTTATGTATAGCTCCTGCCTGTATATCCGTATCTATTAATGTATAGCTCCTGCCTGTAAATCCGTATCTATTTATGTATAGCTCCTGCCTGTATATCCGTATCTGTAATGCATAGCTCCTGTCTGTATATCCGTATCTATTAATATATAACTTCTATTAATGTGTTATCATACAGCTGTATATCCGTATATATTAATGTATAGCTCCTGCCTGTATATCCGTATCTATTAATGTATAGCTCCTGCCTGTATATCTGTATCTATTAATGTATAGCTCCAGCCTGTATATCCGTATATCTTAATGTTTAGCTCCTGCCTGCATATCTGTATCTATTAATGTATAGCTCCAGCCTGTATATCCGTATCTATTAATGTTTAGCTCCTGCCTGTATATCTGTATCTATTAATGTATAGCTCCAGCCTGTATATCCGTATCTATTAATGTATAGCTCCTGCCTGTATATCCGTATCTATTAATTTATAGCTCCAGCCTGTATATCCGCATATATTAATGTATAGCTCCAGCCTGTATATCCGTATCTATTAATGTATAGCTCCAGCCTGTATATCCGTATATATTAATGTATAGCTCCAGCCTGAATATCCGTATATATTAATGTATAGCTCGAGCCTGTATATCCGTATCTATTAATGTATAGCTCCTGCCTGTATATCTGTATCTATTAATGTATAGCACCAGCCTGTATATCCGTATATATTAATGTATAGCTCCAGCCTGTATATCCGTATCTATTAATGTATAGCTCCAGCCTGTATATCCGTATATATTAATGTATAGCTCCAGCCTGAATATCCGTATATATTAATGTATAGCTCCAGCCTGTATATCCGTATCTATTAATGTATAGCTCCAGCCTGTATATCCGTATATATTAATGTATAGCTCCAGCCTGTATATCCGTATATATTAATGTATAGCTCCTGCCTGTATATCCGTATATTTTAATGTATAGCTCCTGCCTGTATATCCGTATCTATTTATGTATAGCTCCTGCCTGTATATCCGTATCTATTAATGTATAGCTCCTGCCTGTATATCCGAATCTATTTATGTATAGTTCCTGCCTGTATATCCGTATCTGTAATGCATAGCTCCTGTCTGTATATCCGTATCTATTAATATATAACTTCTATTAATGTGTTATCATACAGCTGTATATCCGTATCTATTAATGTATAGCTCCTGCCTGTATATCCGTATCTATTAATGTATAGCTCCAGCCTGTATATCCGTATCTATTAATGTATAGCTCCAGCCTGTATATCCGTATATATTAATGTTTAGCTCCTGCCTGTATATCTGTATCTATTAATGTATAGCTCCAGCCTGTATATCCGTATATATTAATGTTTAGCTCCTGCCTGTATATCTGTATCTATTAATGTATAGCTCCAGCCTGTATATCCGTATCTATTAATGTATAGCTCCTGCCTGTATATCCGTATCTATTAATGTATAGCTCCTGCCTGTATATCCGTATCTATTAATGTATAGCTCCTGCCTGTATATCCGTATCTATTAATGTATAGCTCCTGCCTGTATATCCGTATCTATTAATGTATAGCTCCTGCCTGTATATCCGTATCTATTAATGTATAGCTCCTGCCTGTATATCTGTATCTATTAATGTATAGCTCCTGCCTGTATATCCGTATCTATTAATGTATAGCTCCAGCCTGTATATCCGTATCTATTAATGTATAGCTCCAGCCTGTATATCCGTATCTATTAATGTATAGCTCCAGCCTGTATATCCTTATCTATTAGTGTATAGATCCTGCCTGTATATCCGTATCTATTAATGTATAGCTCCAGCCTGTATATCCGTATCTATTAATGTATAGCTCCAGCCTGTATATCCGTATCTATTAATCATATAGCTTACCTGTATATCCTTTATTAATGTATAGCTCCACTAGCATCCGTATATATTAATGTATAGCTCCAGCCTGTATATCCGTATCCATTAATGTATAGCTCCAGCCTGTATATCCGTATCTATTAATGTATAGCTCCAGCCTGTATATCCGTATATATTAATGTATAGCTCCAGCCTGAATATCCGTATATATTAATGTATAGCTCCAGCCTGTATATCCGTATATATTAATGTATAGCTCCAGCCTGTATATCCGTATCTATTAATGTATAGCTCCAGCCTGTATATCCGTATATATTAATGTATAGCTCCAGCCTGTATATCCGTATCTATTAATGTATAGCTCCAGCCTGTATATCCGTATCTATTAATGTATAGCTCCAGCCTGAATATCCGTATATATTAATGTATAGCTCCAGCCTGTATATCCGTATATATTAATGTATAGCTCCAGCCTGTATATCCGTATATATTAATGTATAGATCCAGCCTGTATATCCGTATCTATTAATGTATAGCTCCAGCCTGTATATCCGTATCTATTAATGTATAGCTCCTATTAATCAACCCGGTAAAAAAAAAAAAAGGAAACGTTCTTTGTGTCCGTTACTTAATCCCTGATGTTAACTAACGCGTGTGTCCTGTGAAGATTATCCTCTTTGGTTTGATGCTGGCAGATGGCCACCTTCAGAGAGACAGAGAGAGAGAGAGAGAGAGAGAGAGACAAAGACAAGGAAGACAAAAAGAAGAAGGGAGATAAACCAGAGAGTTAGAAGGAGTCAAGTTAATATGCCGAGAACTAAATAAAATAAAATTGGGAAATGTAAGCCAGACTGTCTTACGATACAACGGTATTCGCCCTTCCCTTTTCTTTTTCATGTTAAATTACAAAAAAAATTAATCAATTAATAGGCTACATCTCAATGAATCTTTAAATTGAAAAGTAAAACCATGGCATACTTACATTAACCTTTCATTATTTTGATAGTGTCTATAAATTCTCTTATGAAGTCAGACTCCTTTAAGCGACCTAGCATTTTGATACTTTTTTTTTTTTCTTTTTTTTTTTTAATTTTTTTTTTAACGCCGCCATTGCCAGCATGGTAGGGTGTAGTGTGCCTACCACACCAGCACTGTTGGCGGCGCTGATGCACGTCTGCCATGCCTACAGAGCGGCGGGGTGAATGTGCCCGCTATCATCTGCAGGGATGGCAGAAAGATGGGTTTTAATCCTTGCCCAAACTGGCCAGACCAGCAGGGTGTGTGTACTGCCGATCGGCCAGAATGGCAAGGAACGGGGTTTTTCCTGCCACTCGGACAGAAGGGAGGGTGTAGTGTGCCTGTATCCTCAGCCCGAAATGGCAGGCTGCGCAGGTGTGCTTGAGTGGGACAGAGTGGAAGGGTGTTGTGTGCCGACCACATCCGTCACCACCGCCAGCTGTGAATACTGCGGTCTCGGATAGTCCTCACGGACCACAGTACCACCACCCTCGCAAGTAATGGGTTTTTTTTCCTGACTAGAGAACCCCTATGATCCATCCCCCGTGGATCATGGTATGTCTCTCAAGACCAGGAAGGAGAGTTCACAAAATATCATGCCAAAATATTCTGTGATACCCTC
>JAGDYQ010000033.1:4551623-4562299 GCA_021962125.1 Bulinus truncatus
TTGGATTTAAATTGCTCGAAATAATCAGTGATAAACAATCACACCAATGGAAATTGGATTTAAATTGTCGAATTAATCACTGATAAACAATCACATCAACGGACACTGGATTTAAATTGTCCAATTAATCACTGAGAAACAATCACACCAATGGAAATTGGATTTAAATTTTCGAATAAATCACAGATAAACAAGCAGACAGTTATGAAACGCATTTAAATAATCGAATTTTTTAACTTGGGATCAAGCAGGACTTTTATGGAATCTTTCTTAAACTTTGTATTTATTCAATAATAATAAAAAAAAAAATTCCCCAGAATAAATGAAATTGTATCCATTATCTCAGCTCCTTCAAAACTATACCTTTAGATGTATACCAGCTGACACATACAGCTGAAAGAAACATGTGATTCAACACAAAATGTATGTTTAAATGTGTAACCAGCAGAAACAGACCTATTATTCTCTTCAGCAAACGCATACAGTGTTAATCCTTGAACAGTGTTAATAGAAGTTAACTAACAGAAATCTCTATTTTGTGAGTTTGCTGTTATTTCAAACAACTATAAGAAGAAAAAAAAAAAGAATGTCAGCTAAAATTAGCCAGACAGTACAAGTTGCCAGTTGAACTAATTTTAAATAATGAGACAGAAAAAAGAAAGATTGGTGGATATAACACTCTGCACACAACACTATAACATACTGTACACTACACTATGACATACTGTACACAACACTTTAACACTGTATACAACACTATAACACTCTGTACCAAACACTACAACACTCTGTACACAACACTTTAAAACCAGGGGTGGGGTGTCGGCCAAAATATTTGCCGACACCGACAACGGTGTCGGTTTTCTAAAATCCGCCGACACCGACACCGGGGGGGGGAGGAAAAGGGAGATAATTGTGTGTTTTTTCCCTGTATATATCTCATACTATATATATAAAGATGCACGTCTAATTGTATATTTTTTCTTCTTGGCTCTACAGCCCATTTAGGGCCCTGGCCTGCAATACTACTCTTCTCCACTTTTCCCGACCCATGGTCTTCTTACTCCACTCTCTCACTCCTATGGCTTTAAGGTCTTTTTCCACTTCCTCCAACCAGCATGCATTGTATGAGCCTAATTTGTAGTGTAATTAATAACTAACAAAATTAAATAAATAAAATTCCCGAGCTGTGCAGTTAAATGTGTTTATTTAAATAATTATGCACAGGGCGCCGAGCTAGACGGGTCTCCGAAATAGTAATCTTGAAAACAATGCTCAGCTTCTAAACCAGACAAGGGCAATCTACGTTTTGATTTGACGCGCAGTATACTCCCCTTTTTTCATTTTCATTGATGACATTTTAATTTATGTTAGCTCAAATAAAGTATTATTAACACCCCAGTGATCTGCTCTTGGTCCAGCCCTTCAATCAAATTTAAGAACCTATTGTGGTTCTTCAGTAGTTATAAATTTACATCCATGATCTGCGATTTTGCAGCATGTCCATTACAACGGAAAAAGAGTTATCAGTTGTACATGTAACATTAAAAGGTCACGAAAAACACTAGATATGGACATCAAGAGTAGCTGCAGTGATTACATTGAAGTAGCAAAAGTATATGGTTTACTTCAAGATATGCCACAGTATGCGGGATGTTATTTTTATAGTAAACCTGAAGCGGCCAATTCGCTACTTTTAATAATTTCTCATTTATGTGTAGGCTTATTCTCAAATATTGGCCAAGATTATTATTGACGATTGCCTAAGTCAGCAAGTCACTGCAAAGTACAGACATATCCAACAACACTAGAGCAATGCTGCTTGGAAGTTTATATGTGGTCATTCGGAGAATGCAAAATGCTGAAATAAAATCACGGCAAGGGCTACAGACAATGATTGAGTGAATGACAGAGTGAACATAGCCATCAGCCTCCCTATCTGCTTTCAGTCACAATTCTGTTAATGTTGATAGGTTGTTTTAATGTAGAGAATCTTGCTTTGGAAAATAATAATTTGTTGATAAACAGATTTACCAAGTATTTATTTAAAAAGAAAAGAAGAACTTAAGAAAAATTTAAATTTAAGATTGGCTAAGAACTATCTGACGTTGTTCTGGATTATTTGATTGAAGTTCTAGTATTTTTTTTGGGGGGGGAGCGGGGGTTTTTGCTCCGACACCGAACCAACTCCGGACAAAATACAAATGCCGACACCGACACCGACTCCGGATAAAATACAAATGCCGACACCGACACCGGGCAAAGTACAAATGCCGACACCGACACCGGCAAAAACTACCGACTCCCCAGCCCTATTTAAAACTCAGTACACAAAACTAAAACACAATGTACACAACACTATAACATACTTTACACAACACTATAATACTCTGTACACAACACTATAGAATACTTAACACAACACTATAATACTCTGTACACAACACTATAGCATACTTTATACAACACTATAATATTCTGTACACAACACTATAACACACTGTACACAACACTATAACATACTTTACACAGCACTATAATACTCTGTACACAACACTATAACATACTTTACACAACACTATAATACTCTGTACACAACACTATAGGATACTTTATACAACACTATAATATTCTGTACACAACACTATAACAGTCAGTGCACAACACTGTACACAACATTGCTTTTCATTGTCAGATTAAAATATTTGTCGAATAAATCATGAACCTGATAACTGTAACGTTACATTATGAAGTTAAGTCCCCTATATAAACCACCAATGGCACGGTATTCGCAGTGTACTTCTTTCAAATTCACCATATCCGATAGTGGAGGCACCACGGGAGATATAGCGGAGACTTTAACCATGACCTGAAATATCCACTGCTCCTCACCGAAGATCGAACCAGGGACTCCCGGTTAAGCGCTTTACCACAAGGCCATCCGCCCCCCACGGTTAAGATGAAGTAGGATTCACCAGTTTCTCTAGCCACGGCTATTCAATGGTATTGTGTGACTAGTACAGCCGCCTTCACTTTCAACAAATGTCCGGTGCCCATTTGTAAGCTGGTGACATTGGTCGGACTCGATAAAGCCCCCCCCCCCGAGCTCTAGACTTTTAGGTCAGCAATGGAGCACTCTACCCACACGGGGACAGATGGTCCTGTGGTAAAGCTCTCGACTGTCGACCTGAAGGTACCCGGTTCGATTTTCGGTGAAGACCAAGGAAATCTTTCAGGTCTTAGCTCAAGTTCCCGATATATCTCCCGTGGTGCCTCCATGGCCATTACACTCCCGGCTGTAGTGGGGATGAAAGAAGGGCACCATTTAAACCTTCCCATTAGTGGCTTACAGAGATGTCACACACACCAATGCAAGATAATTGATTGCCTCTAGATTACAGATTTTGCAGATAGAAGCATTAAATGATCGTCAAACTTGTATCACTATTGTCTTTTATTGTGTTATTTATTGTTAGAATGGGAAAAAAAAAGTCAAAAACATTGTTTTGGAAGTGTTGTATGCCCCAAAAACACGTGACCACAATGGTCAACATCATTAGTTCAAAAGGAATAAATGATATAAATCAAGTAATCTGAAAATGGTCTAAGTCGCCAAAGCCAGGCAAACTATAGCGTACATACACAATCATTACAGAATACAAATTGTTAGGTTGTCTGTCTGCAATATAATTGTCAGCAGTTAGTCAGTCATACATCACCGGTCTTAACGCTTCGTTAAATATTTTTAACACTCAGCGCAATTGACAACTGCGAACGTGAAATCGCGACAGGACTTCCTTCTGTTCACTCATTACTCCTTTCAATTTGTATACCTCCGCTGCAAGCGAACCTATTCCAATTCTTACTAAACAGTTTAGTCTAAACCAGTGTACTTTTTCTTTTAAAAAAAAAAGGGGGGGGGGGGATACCGGAATTCCTATTTATGCCCGTCGTGTCATAAAGAAATAACACTGAAAATGTTGTGCAGTAGACAGAAAATTTTTGAATACGGAAAAAAAAGGTTACCAAACGTCGTTCCGATGAGTTCCGCCAGAAAAAAAGCACTATTCTAAAACTGAATATCAAATACAATATTACAATTTATTCATGGTGTATACGACACATAGATTAAACGTTTAAGACACAACTTAAAATTTTGAAGTCTTTTAACTCAATTTTTTCAATTTAAAACGT
The DNA here is from genome assembly GCA_021962125.1 of Bulinus truncatus. Lineage (NCBI taxonomy): Eukaryota > Metazoa > Mollusca > Gastropoda > Planorbidae > Bulinus > Bulinus truncatus. Next base: position 4,555,818 of record JAGDYQ010000033.1, read on the forward strand.
CATGTCAACCCTTTTAAAACCCATGTATGAACTGGCTTATAATGAGAAACTCAATTCATGTCCATGGTTCATATAATTTATTGACGACACAATAAAATATAAACAGAATAAATCCAATATAATTCACAATGACTGATCTTCTCCTCCACTCAATGAATAAACATTTATTGACAATAAACTCAACTGATTAACTATAACTTCTAAACTGTACTCGAATACTATCTCTCTCGCTGAACTCAACTGAACTGAACTTCTGAACTCAACTGACTTCACTGACTCGATTCACTGACTGAACCCCCTTCTCAACTAAACATCGTCTTTATATAATTAACTTACATCATCCTCGAACATTCTACGTCTCTCTCTCTCTCTCTCTCTCTCTCTCTCTCACACACACACACACACACACACACAAACACTCTCTCAGACAATGATATTTACAATAAACATCTTATTTATATTCTCTAAATATCTAGAATCTTGACCCCCGTGACCTCATGTTGACCTGGTTGGCCAAGCTCCAAACATACACACACACACCTGTGTGCATAGTAAGCAAAACTATGCCATGACAATACCACTATGTATCAATGGATATTCTGTTTCTCAACATTGGTGAGATAAACTTAAATACAAACAACAACAATCGTACCTAGAAACTGTTTTAATGACTAATGGACCAACTGATCTTGTTGGTCTGTTACTTTAGTCAAACGGGTTACTCTGTTACAAAAGCCAAGAGGGTTACTCTATTTCTTTAGTCAAACGTGTTACACTGTTACTGTAGTCTGCACATGTACGTGTTACACGCTTTAATCCTAATCAATTACACTACGTGTATCTCTAACTACGCGTCACTACATAGTATTAACAGGATTTAAAAATACAGAAGCGCATTACTTCATACCGATATCTCAAAATTCATAGCTTGTATAATCTCACAATTCATAGTTTGTACAATCTCACAACTCATACCTTGTACAATATCACAACTCATAGATTGTATAATAAAACAAAATGCTTAGCTTGTACAATCTCACAACTCATAGCTTGTATAATAACATAAAATGCATAGCTTGTACAATCTCACAACGCATAGCTTGTACAATCTCACAAGTCATAGCTTGTACAATCTCACAACGCATAGCTTGTACAATCTCACAACTCATAGCTTGTACAATCTCACAACTCATAGCTTGTACAATCTCACAACTCATAGCTTGTACAATCTCACAACTCATGGCTTGTGCAATCTTAAAAGATTGGCAAAATTTAAAATAATGGTATGCCATAAATATCATTTTAATCTGTCCAATGTCCATTTTTATATTTTCTAATTTTTATATTTTAAATTTCATTTAAAGATTTCTTTTGTATTTCATGGAGCAAAAAAAAACATATTTAAATTCTATGAGCCTAATTTAAAGTAAAACTATACAAGAACATTCCCCGAGACAGCGGGACATTGAGCAAGGCCGGTGTGATACGAATTAAGACCTCTGTATAACCAAAACCTAACCTGATTTAATTAAAAGTGTAATGTAAATTTAAATAATCTAAATAGGCAGATGGATAGAGAAGTCGACGGTGAAGACGTGCAAAGTAAATATTGTTCAATCCCCTGGTGGGGCCAAAAATATTGACTGGCGCCACCAAGTATGTAAGTCCACAGAGAAGAACCATGAAAAGCACAACAGGTATACGTCTGTCTATTGTATCCATTCGTTTCGCCAAGCGAACACATTGGTTAAGGCAGTGGTTCCCAAAGTGGTATCTTTCATGGGTCCGTGGAAGGTCAAAATTCATTTGGGGGGGGGGGGTCCGCGCAAGGTTTAATATAAAATTATTTTATTAGCTGCAAGTGAGTTAACCCAATGCTTGAACAAGAATATCACAATTTCTGGTTTTATAAAACAGATCCCAATTTTATATCCTGCATTATGGGGTTATTGTACAGAAGTTGTTGACTGTTTTTTTGGTCTTAGTATCAGGCCGTCATGAACCTCATCACAACAAAAAGAAACCAACCAGAAATTTAGTGCTCGTGGGGATTTGAGCCAGACGGCAATACACACATAACATCTCACCAAGTTCATACAAGTCATACAAGTCATACAAGTCATTTAATTTTTTTCTAAATTTTATTTTAAACAAAAATTCTAATTTCAACTGATACTCCTTCAATAAAATGCTTTTTTTATATTTGTAATTTTTATGCATTTATGTAATATTTAACTTGGGGGTCCGTGGGCAAGTTTTGACTATAAAAAGGGGTCCATGGGTCCAAAAAAAGCTTGGGAACCATTGGGTTAAGGGGGGTTTAAAAAAAGCTAAATATAGTAAAATTTTTATTACATAGAGATAACATTTTGTTATAAGAATGTGTAAGTTATATTTATACATGAGATATTAACAACCTAATTATTTTTAAACAACCTATTGAAACCATTGCAATTTTTCTTTAAAGTTAATATTCTTTTATTGTATTTAGACTAATTAACTATTTGCATTCATTGTTTACTCTCTCTCTCTCTCTCTCTCTCTCTCTCTCTCTCTCTCTCTCTCCCTCTCTCTCTCTCCCTCTCTCTCTCCCTCTCTCTCCCTCTCTCTCTCACACTCTCTCTCTTTAAAGATATAAACATCTGTCAGAACACACAAAACAAACACCTGTACCGCCTTATCTGAGGGCCGATACACTACTGGCCCATATCAGAACATTCCTACGTTGTCCCACTCTAGATCCACTCCTCACCCCCTCCCTCCCTTCATGTATTTATCCCCCCCCCTTTCCCGCATGTCCCACCACTCCCCCCCCCACCCGACCTGAGAAAAATTAAATACAGTAGTAATCAGTGTTACCACGCCTTGCCCCCCCCCCCCCCCAAGATCTTGGGTTGTTGGACACTTAACTTGGTCAATGGAGATGATCTTCGGGTTTTTCTGTTTGCTAGGTTTTTTTTTTCTGCCGGTGTAAAATGTGTCCCTCCCTTCCTCCTTCCCCCCCCCCCGACCATTGATTTGTGGGAAACGGGGGAGAGAACTGAGATGATGGGCTACAGACATTTCAATTGGGAAATTGACAGCAATATGTGTATGGCTTTTTGGGAGGTTTGAGCAGCTATATAAAAAATATTGGACAATAGCCCAGCAGGGGTTAGAGGCGAGGGTAGAGAGGTTTGCGTTATGAGGCGTGACTAACTCATGCCAACTAGTGGTTAAACAGGATGTATAATCTTATACGGTTATTAGCTGCACGATTAATTTATTTTTGAGTCAGAGGAGAACGATAATTACGTTAGCTGAATCAAGTTAGTACAATGTGTGAGAAGTCCCTGTAAGGATGAGATGAAATCTCTTAGATTCTATAAACATATGGGACTGTTGTCTCATCACTACCACAGCCCGATAGTGCGATGACCATGGAGGCACCACGGGAAATATAGTGGAGACTTTAACCATGACCTGAAATATCCATGTTTTAAGAGTTGGTAACACTAGTCATTCAGAAACAGTCTATTTACATTTTCCATGTTTTAAGAGTTGGTAAATGTGGTGTGTGATGTCCCTGTAAGGATGAGATGAAATCGCTTAATGGGATGTTCTTTCCTCTCCACCATAGCCGATAGTGCAATGACCATGGATGCACCACGGGAGATATATCGGGAACTTGAGCTAAGACCAGAAAAGTTTCCTTGGTTCCTCACCGGAGATCGAACCAGGTACCTTCAGGTCGCCAGTCAAGCGCTTTGCCGCACGACCATCCGCACCCATTTTGTTAAGAGTGGTAACACTAGTTATCACAATAAGTTAAGAAACAGACTATTCACGGTTTGTTATATTTAAGAACTGATTCTGAATTACTCTGATCTCTGGTTATTCAGGAAAGATATAACGCGTTTTTTTTTAAGATATGGAAAGTTAAAATGTTTATTTCAATGACTAAATCGTTCACTAAAGCCTAGACCAGGGCCGTTCTAAGATTTTTGGGGGCACTAGACAAAAAGTATTTGTTGGGGCCGACCTAAGTCCAAATTCTATATAAACTAGTGGGCCTACTGGAAAAGGCCCTTTGGTGGCCTAAGATGTTGTCTATCCATAAGGACCTATCAGGCCTAGCACATATTCAGAAGAAATGAAACTATTTTAAGAATAAAACCGTCTCTTGACGAAATATATATCCGTAAAAGTTTGAGGGGGGAAAAAAAGAGAAACAAATATAAAAAAATATACTTTGAGAATATATTTAGGGGCTGTCCATTAATTACGTCAACAAAATTGGAGGGGGTGAGGGGGTCAGAAAATTTTAATTAATTTAACTATATTCCTACTAATTTTGCCACATAAACATTTTGGAAGCCACCTTTTTTTTTGGGGGGGGGGGGGGGGTAATCAAATGTTGACGTAATTTTATAGGGGGGGGTCTCTGGAAGGTTGACAAGTTGTAGACGAGGGGGGGAGGTAAAATCGCCAAAAATTTGTTGACATAATAATGGACAGCCCCTAAGGGGAACTGAATTTATCAACTATCCTGCCACGCGTCACTTTTAACCCCCAAGTTAGAAAAAACTCTGAACTAGATGAAACAGCTCCCCCACAATCTCTGTCTAATCTTCGCTATGACATTCCCCAAAAATCAGAGACTTAGGATATGAACAAACATCTCCCTTTCAAACACACCCTGTTTAAATAAAGACTAAGGTTCCTTTTTTCCTCCCAAATAAACAACAACACGACACCGTCCAGAATTTATAACTGGAACAATTATGTACATTTATTTTCACTTTACTATTAGCACGGCACTCCTAACACAAGAATATATTATCATACTAGTTGCAAGTACCCGGCTTTGCCCGGGTTTAAAATAAGGTTTTCTGTTTACCTTCTGTTTTCTCCCTACCCCCTCTCTCCCTTTTCCTCCCTTCCCTTTCTCCCTCCCTCCCTCTCTCAAATCTCTCTCCGTCCCTCTCCCATCTCCCTCTCTCCCTTCTCCCTCTCTCCCCCCGTCCATCCTCCTCCCTCCTCCTTCCCTCTCTCTCCCTCCCTGCCCCCTCTTTCTCTTTATCTCTTCCTCCCATTTCTCCCATCCTCTCCCTCTCTTCTTCCCTCCCCTCTCTCTCCTTCCCTATCTGGAATGGTGCATTTTAGTACCGATTGTTTAGCTATTAATTCGAAATAAATAATTTTAACTACGTTTCAATAATGTATGGGCATGTTGCAGTTTTGTTAAAAATAATTTAAACAGTAAAGAGTTTTAATCATAAAAATGTATTGAGGCTGAGAAATTTCTGATTCCTGTTATAAATATATTGACCATTTGTTCTGCTACACAATTGTTACATAATAGATACCTGGTTTATTTATTATACCGTTGGTTTAACGTACAAGCCGGGAAGAACGACAAAGATGCACGAATATAAATAACTTAGCTATTTGTGTGATATTTCTTATAAAATATTGAAAACAAAGAACAGATCTATCAACAACAAATTGACCAGTCGCAATTATTCAATTCAAAATAAAATTAATTCTGCTAAAAAGTAAATTTGCAAATTAAATAACATCACTCAGAAATCACGGAGTTTGTACTTTATTATTTTATTAAACATATGTATAAAAGTGAAGTCAGAAGTCAATATTATTTTATTAACTTATTTAAGTTGCTAGTTGTCCTCAGAAGATATCAATATATAAAACTATTACAAGGTCGCGAACATGCCCACCGACAGAAATTTCGGGTCCCTGGGCTGGGGTGACACGGGCCCCCGAGCTGATATTAATATTTTAAAAAGTTGATTGGCCAGCTCAGTCCGGGCCCCTAAAACAAAATTGAACAAAATGATTGATGTTTTATGGCCGTTATTATTAAAATTTTGTCAAAAAGCTCAAATCATGCTCGGGGGGGGGGGCTCAGGTCATGAGCGGGGGGACTCAGCCCCCCTAACCCGCTCTGGCTACGGGCCTGGACCCGGGTACCAATAAACTCCGATTTTTATTCGGAACCCGTCCCAATAAAGTCTGATTGTTATTCGGACCCGTGGCGAATATGCACTTAGCTTAGCTATACATAAAACTTTATTATTGTTTTTTTATAATTGTTTGAATTGTATGATTTAATCGTTACTCAGTGTCTAGGGTTCCACTAAGCGGACTCTGCATTATTATTTTTTCGGTTTCCGTCTAATAAAGTTTAAATATAGCTAAGCTTAGTGCATATTTGCCACGGGTCCGAATAACAATCGAATTTTATTGGGACTACTCTATTTCAGATATTCTGTTTATAATAAAATTGTTAAATACAGAAAGCGACCATTTTGTTTTTAGTCTATTACAAATCCGCGGTCAAATAATACACGAAATGACGCGTTCTATTTGTCGTCGTAGTAAAAATTTATTTTTAAATGATTGATACAATTATTCTATAAAATAAAACTCTTTTAACTTTATATATAACAAAATAACATGCCATTATAAAAATTTGGGAG
>JAGDYQ010000033.1:4567799-4606419 GCA_021962125.1 Bulinus truncatus
CAGTCAGGGTAACTATAGTTACAGCCTCTACCCACTGATGACTCCAGTGTAGCGGCCGACAGGACTTGGAAGGGGGTTGGTTGGGGGGGGGGGGTTAAAGGTCGTTGTAAATTGGTGGCCCAAGGGGATTATAGTTTCCCCTTTTTTTTCATTCCAAAATTCTTTAAAATTGACTAATTTGTGCAATATGTGGCTCCTTGATGAATATGCATGGCTTTTTGGATATGTGTCTCTCTTTGTTGGAAATGTGTGACTCTTTGTCGGATATGTGTGGCTCTTTGTTGGAAATGTGTGACTCTTTGTCGGATATGTGTGGCTCTTTGTCGGATATGTGTGACTCTTTGTTGGATATGTGTGACTCTTTGTTGGAAAGTGTGGCTTTTTGTTGGATATGTGTGGCTCTTTGTTGGATATGTGTGACTCTTTGTTGGATATGTGTGACTCTTTGTTGGAAAGTGTGGCTCCTTGTCGGATATCTTACTACATTTAAAACCTTAATGCGGCTCTCATCAGCCTCATGGATAGCCGACCCTGAAATTTAGCCTGATATTGCATACAATGGTACAGAAATGGAACCTGCGCAGGGCCTCCCAAAACCTTAGGACGGCTCTGCTGACTGACGCTTGTACTACTTGTCATGACTCGAGCATAACGTCTACTCAAAGACTCACCCGCAACGTTGACTGCACTGATGCCACCGTAGGCGTTCTGGACAAATTTACGCTCATGAGAAACTGCAGAGTAAAAAGCATATGTTACTGATAGGTGTAGAGTGTAATCAAATTAGCATACATTGCTTCACCCGTAGAGCTGCCAACTCAGCTATATATATATATATATATATATATATATATATATATATATATATATATATATATATATTAAGATCCAACTAAAATTAAGAAAACAATATCTATAACATTTATTAAAATGCATCTTGATATTTTTTTTCCTTATCATTTATGATATACAATTTACTTTTCTATATGTTTTGATATATTTATACACATTTAGATATTTTTCATCTATTTCTAGATAACTATTCGTGGGGGGGGGGTATCAGGATGCATTAGTTTATCACTTCATCAATGATTAGATTGATCTACGAGCGTAAGAAGTATTGTGACAGTAAAGCTGGTTGAGAAGACAGACACAGACACAGCGCTTACTAGTGGCTACTAAACGGCTAACGGTCACCGTAATTAGATCTCTGTTGATAAAAGTAGGACTGCGTATTTGGCTAAATCGGTCCATTGTAGTATTTCAAGTTTTCTTTTGTTATCACGAAATCGTGTTAAATTGACTATGATGCGGATGTGTGCATTTTAAAATATATAAAAATCCAGAATTTGGCTTTTAAAAAAAACTTCTTGGGTCGCCAATCGCCACTACTGTAATAGGCGTTCCATAAGGCGCTGTAAAGTCTGCATGGACAGAATTTGGACATTATTTGCATTTGTTTACCACAGTGGTCCCCCTTTTTCTCGCCAACGGACCGGTCAGCATTTCATAATTTCACCGCGGCTCACTGGAAGGGAAGGGGGGGGGGAATTGATTAATTCTCGTTCATGGAAAGTCGCACAATCACGAGAGAAATAAATCAAAAGGAAATAATTTAATGTTTCTTGGGTGCCCGGTACCATTCGATCCACGGACCGGTACCGGTCCGCGGACCGGGGGTTGGGGAACCACTGGTTTACCAGATGCCAGTATTTGAAAACAAGTGTGGAAAAAAAATCTGAATTATTTATTTATTTATTTCGCTAAAGTGCAAAGTTTCGCAAATTAGTGCAGACAAGGCCGTACCCAGGATTTAGTTTGGGGGGGGGGGCTGTGCGGCTTGGGGGGGGGGGCTGTGCGGAGAGTTTTATATAAGAAAAAATTGGAACACAATGATAAAGAAGTATAGTTTATAATAAAATTTGATTTTTAGAATAAATTTTAGGGGAAGGGGGCTATAGCCCCCCCCTAGCCCCCCCCCCGGGTACGGCCTTGAGTGCAGACATTTAGGCCAAAATTATTTGAGATGACAGTTTTTCATAATAATAAAAATAAATAAATAAATGAAATTAAATCCCCCATTTACCGTCAAACGACTGAAGTTGTCCAAAGGCGTTGCGTCGAATATATTTTTGATCCGGTACGTCATAGTCGTGACCTGTGAGAGTAATGTGATATTGGGATCAATACCAGACGTCTAATTTGAAAGCAGTAATGTAATTAGAAGTCTAATTTGAAAGCAGTAATGTAATTAGAAGTCTAATTTGAAAACTGAACCTCAAGATTATAAAAAAAAAAAAAAACAAAGTCAATTTAAAAAAGATAATTCTAAATGAATAAAATTATGGCATAAGAACATAAGTTTTTTTATTTTTTTATTTTATCGACGCATTTATTCACTGACCTATGTAGAATGCTCCAACTGTGGACACCAGAAGCGTCATGGCGTACAATGAATTGAGTCCCATGGTTGACAGGAGGAGGTTTTTATATGATATTTATATAAAAAAAATAATAAAGATAACTGAGGAATAAACATAAATTATTATTTCTTAATCACTCATCTCTTTACTACATCTGTAAACACAAAACTTTGATTAGTTTGTCAAACAAATGAAGTTCTTTATAATCCAGTTTTTGCTCACGTCTGCTCTGGGCTGAATGCATGCTAATTTGTTTCCTCCTTAGACTAACTTACTGCCGGTAGATTCAAGAAAGTGTGCGTTTTACAAAAAAAAAAATAAGTCAGTCGGTCAGTTATTGATTTATATTATTTAGACATCGAACGATAAATTACAACATAATAATATCATTTTAAAAAAACAAGCAATCATAGTCTTAAAAAATCTATCATGAGGAAAAAAACCAAACAAACAGATGGTCATGAATAGATCTACCTTTGCGTCCTATGCAGCGAGATGAAATGAAGTGAACTCTTTGTGTTATTTATAACCCAAATATGAAGTAGCTCAAAGATGACCATTCCCTGACCCCTTCCCTCCCATCCCCTACTTTTTTTTTGGACTAGTCACAATCTGCCACCATTCAATCACAAGGGGAGACAACTACACGCACCCATTGTGTCAGACTGACGACCAAACATTTTTTTTAAGGTTTTCAAGCATGATGTCCCTTTGTTTTGATTCATCGACCGTTTTTTACCCCACCCACAACATCCACCGTCTCTGTCACTACTGACTCGAGACCCGTCTCACAGGTCTATCTGTCACTCTCTGTGTGTGTGTGTGTGTATGTGTGTGTGCGTGCGTGTATGTGTGTGTGACTTGTCAGCTGTCATTAGATCGTTTCGTCACTTGCTGTTCTGCAGTTTATCCAGTACACAAAGTCCTGATATACAGAACAAGAATATTTCTAATCTGAAGGGGCCCAAAATTTTTAATCTGAAGGGGCCCAAACTTTTAATCTGAAGGGGCCCAAACTTTTAATCTGAAGGGGCCCAAACGTTTAATCTGAAAGGGCCCAAACTTTTAATCTGAAGGGGCCCAAACTTTTAATCTGAAGGGGCCCAAACTTTTAATCTGAAGGGGCCCAAACGTTTAATCTGAAGGGACCCAAACGTTTAATCTGAACGGGGCCCTAAACCTCCAAAGTGGGTTTTGACTCAGGTTCCATACTTATTTTTGGAATTCAAGACACCAGCGAATTGTTTGTGTGTGAAGAGGGGGGAGGGGTTAAAGCACCCCCCCCCATCACACCCCAAAAACTCTTTAGGTCTAAACTTGAATTTGTATTTTTCCAGGAAGCACTTGTGATAGCACATCATGTGATTTTATTTCAATTGATTTTAAATTCTTATTGTTGTACACACACATAGATTTAAATGTCTTGTCACATTTTGTCATAGGAATATTGAAAGTTTTCTCTTCATTCATTGTGAATTTTAATGACTTTCAAGAATCGATACTTTACGGGCATGGAGGTATGACTGTGTTCGAAGTTCGATTCATTTGATCTGGTCATTTTCTGTATGCCCAGTCCAAGTTGCATCCAGTTTTACCACGACTACTGGTAAGTAATAGTCCAAGAATCATCACGACCGTTGTATCTGCCACAAGTTTAATGCGGTTGTGAAACTGGCTTTCAAACATGTGATTAGAGGATATTTAAAAACGTTTGATTAGAGGATATTTAAAAACGTTTGATTAGAGGATATTTTAAAAACGTTTGATTAGAGGATATTTTAAAAACGTTTGATTAGAGGAATCAAAGGCTCGGATTCGCCTGGAACAGATGCACTCACGAAGGAGTGCGGTAATGTACCTGAAAGACACAGATACATGATTATACTGTACGATTGTCGGGGGGTGGGGTGGGGGGAAGTATATATCTCAGTAACCATGAATACACACATGTTTGGTTTCAGAAATATAGGTGTCTGCATGCAGAGGCGGTCTTAGCCCTACGTAGGGCCTATGGTGACTGTGTAATATGCATGGTCAGTTGTGACTGCGTAATATGCAGGGTCAGTTGTGACTGTGTAATATGCAGGGTCTGTGGTTGTTTTCATTTAAGTTTTTTTTATTTTTATTTTATAAATTTTAGTGTCAATGATAATCATCTTGTTTAGTTTGTGCAGTTGATAGAAACTAATAAGTGCTGCACGTGGTGTGACAATGAATGACTAAAATTTTGTGGGTTTTTTATTTTTATACTTTATTAAAAGAATTTCTTTTGTTAGCATTTTCTAGCCCCCAACAACAGGGAGGTAGACAGAAATAGAATAGATTGATATATTTAGAGAGAGTTAGAGAGAGAGAGAGAGAGAGAGAGAGAGAGAGAGGGAGGAGAGAGTGTGTGTGTGTGAGAGAGAGAGAGAGAGAGAGAGAGAGAGAGAGAGAGAGAAAGAAACAGAGACATACATAAATAGATTGATATATTAATAGATAGATAGATAGATATACATTTGGAGATAGATTGATAGAGAGAGAGAGAGAGACAGACAGAAATAGATGTATTTAAAGATAGAGAGAGACAGATAGAAAGACGTAAATGAATGGATATATTTAGAGAGACAGACATACCGACAAGTAGGCATAAATAGATTCAGAGAGACAGATAGACAGTTGTCGTTGTTAAGGGAACTCTTGTATAAGTCTATACAGATACTTTTATACAGACTTGGTGTTATAGACAGACTAACTAGGCAGCCAAGACTACAATAATTCAACAACTAAAAATCAATAACAAAGACTAAAAACTTAAACCAAATTTTTATTTTATTGGTCAAAAGAAAAAAGTAAAGAAAATGTAAGTAATGTACAGTCCTCCAGGCAAAATGTCAAGAAAATTTTTTTAAAAAGTAACAAATTCTGTGATCTCTCTTTCAATTCAATGCAATAGGAATTCCAAGCAACATGATGGCGCATTGTGTAATTCTTCACTCCGAAACAAGATGGCGCAGTGTGTAATACTTCACTCCGGAACAAGATGGCGCAGTGTGTAATACTTCACTCCGGAACAAGATGACGCAGTGTGTAATATTCCACTCCGAAAATTATTTATTTACAATCCTGTTGGTTGAATGAGAAATGTAGTAAATTCAAATGTTAGTTTAGTAAGTACTGCGGCGATTCGTTTAAAAAGCATTATTGCCCCCCCCCCTTACTTCCTTTCGATTTTTTTGTTTTAATCAAATTTTGAATTGATTCTACTTTCCTTTCGATTTTTTTGTTTTAATCCAATTTTGAATTGATTCTACTTTCCTTTCGATTTTTTGTTTTAATCAGATTTTGAATTGATTCTACTTTCCTTTCGATTTTTTGTTTTAATCAGATTTTGAATTGATTCTACTTTCATTTCGATTTTTTGTTTTAATCAAATTTTGAAATGATTCTACTTTCCTTTCGATTTTTTGTTTTAATCAGATTTTGAATTGATTCACTTTGGAATATAAAAAACAGATCAACTATAAGGGGAAAAAATGATTAAAGTGATCAGGAGTGGGTTTCACAAGGCAGCTAGATTTCCCGGGCAACGCCGGATATTATAACTAGTAATTGATAAAACTGAAGTTCTGAGATGTACAAACTTACCTATACATTTTTAGTACACTAAACTGAAAAGAAACAAAAATAGTTTTTAGATTCATGACTAACAAAACAAATCATATCATGATAAACATTTATACAAAAACCATGCAAGTTTTGTCTACACCAGACGTGGACAAACCAAGGTCCGCGGGCCACGTGCGGCCCGTCCTGTTGTTTTATCCGGCCCCCCACATTTGAAATCGAGTATATTTAATTTATATCCGTTCATATTAACACTCCATCCATATACTACTTGCCGCTCTTGGTCCGGCCTATCTCTTAAATTTAAGGACCCTACGTGGCCTGCGGTTCAAAAAGTTTGCCAACCCCCTGATTTACACTGATATAAAAACAAAGAAAACCAAATTACTTCTTAATTTGTACTTTTCGTCCTCAGACACCACGACCCGGACTACCTCAGGCTTGGAGATGTTGGACACTGTATGTGGATTGTGGATACAAAACATCAAATATTTTCACAATTCAGTTTGAGTGTATAACATTGATCAAAGATTGTGTCATTACAATCATGCTTGTATTGGCTGTACAGCTTCCTCAAATTGTCTTTCGAACTAATCTAAGGCTTTAATACGCTGTATGCCCCATAAGCCAAGTGCCCCATACGTTGTCTGTCCCATACGCTGTGTGCCCCATACGCTGTGTGCCCCATACGTTGTCTGCCCCATACGCTGTGTGCCCCATACGCTGTGTGCCCCATACGCTGTGTGCCCCATACATTGTCTGCCCCATACGCTGTGTGTCCCATACGTTGTCTGTCACATACGCTGTGTGTCTCATACGATGTGTGTCAAATACGATGTATGTCCCATACGCTGTGTGCCCCATACGCTATGTGCCTCATACGATGTATGTCACATACGCTGTGTGCCCCATACGATGTGTGCCACATACGCTGTGTGTCTCATACGCTGTGTGTCTCATACGCTGTCTGTCCCATACGCTGTGTATCTCATACGCTGTCTGTCTCATACGCTGTGTGTCTCATACGCTGTCTGTCCCATACGCTGTGTGCCCCATACGATGTGTGCCCCATACGATGTGTGTCCAATACGCTGTATGTCACATACGCTGTGTGCCCCATACGTTATGTGCCCCATACGCTGTATTAGATACAATCTATTTTTAACCCGTGTTTTTTTTTACTTTCATGGTAACATCAAAAGTTATCACAGTATCTGGATACACGAATCAATAACATTACTTATAAAACACGCTGATAACAGTGTCTCTGAAATGTTTCTCCACTCATACCTACATACCAGCCAATCGCGGTGCCCCTATTCGTGTGGCCCGATTGAGGATTGAGGCACTATATATATAGATTTGTGGGTCCTAAGTCGAGAAGAGGAAGCCCCACGATTGAGTTTTTGAGACTCCACCATCTGGATTAGCGATTTATAATTTAATTTGATTAATTAATTATAACTATTTTACTATTATATAATTTTACATTTTAAAAAAAATATTTATTTTTCACTTTTGTAGGCCCAGTTTTTATTTGTATGCAATATGCACGGTGCCTATAGTGTCTAGGCCTTAATCGGGCCTTGACTCTGTTCGTGTGGCCCACAAAATGATGTGTGGTAGATCACCCTAGCACTTCACCCCCCCCCCACACCCAGTGGCGTAAGAAGGGAATAGCGGGTTGTGCAGATGCAATGGGCGACAAAACTGGGAGCAGGGGCGTCAAAAGAGTGCTGTTAAATGTTTTTGTACTTTTCAGATTGGCAGAAGGGCGCCGTAAATAAAGGTAACTCGCACAGGGCGCCACAACAGCTAGCTACGACTTTCCCCACTCTCCCCCCCCCCACACACACACATGATTTTTGTTGCGGCAGATGGTCCACCCAGCTGGTAACCAGTAAATATCGCCATGCGAATGTAGCTCACATGCGCTTTTTTTAAATTTAATACCCTAATGCTAATGCTCTTACGTCTGTATTTGCCATTGTCGCCGTTGCCGTAGCGACCGCCGTTGTCGTAGCGACCTCCGTTGTCATAGCGACCGCCGTTGTCGTAGCGACCTCCGTTGTCATAGCGACCGCCGTTGTCCCGGCCGCCGTTGTCATAGCGACCGCCGTTGTCCCTGCCGCCGTTGTCATAGCGACCGCCGTTGTCATAGCGACCACCGTTGTCTCGGCCGCCGTTGTCTCGGCCGCCGTTGTCGTAGCCTTTAATGGTGCTGTCCACTTTGACGGGCAGGGATCCTAGACTCAAACCTAAAAAAAAAACAATTGCATACAAAAGTTTTGAAATGAAAGCAATGGTTTAGGTCTCGTAAAAAGCATGCAGACAAGGGGAGATTACTATATTTATTTCACACCGAATGTCTTTTTTCAAAATAGTGAAATCACAGTTCCGTCCTCTTACCATCCTTAGATACTTTGAGATCAAGATCGCCGTTAACGATGATGCTTCCTGGAGCGACGTCGTATTTGCCATTCCCGTTGTCATATTTGCCATTCCCGTTGTCATATTTGCCATTCCCGTTGTCGTATCTGCCATTCCCGTTGTCGTATCTGCCATTTCCGTTGTCGTATCTGCCATTTCCGTTGTCGTATCTGCCATTCCCGTTGTCATATCTGCCATTTCCGTTGTCGTATCTGCCATTTCCGTTGTCGTATCTGCCATTTCCGTTGTCGTATCTGCCATTTCCGTTGTCGTATCTGCCATTTCCGTTGTCATATCCGCCGTAGCCATTATCATATCCTATGACCCCAACACCTGTTAAGGAAAACACATTTAGAAAAAGATACAGATATAGATGCAGATATAGATACAGATATAGATGTCTCAGAAGATTGGCAGATTAAGATATTCATACACATATACAGATGCAGAAAGATCTGCACTGACCTGCATCACCTGGTCCGTAGAAGTCAACGTTCTGTACAATGCCTGAAACAACAAGAACCGAATGTTTACAATATTCAAACGTGTTCTGTCATGCACATCGCTATTCAAACGTGTTCTGTCATGCACATTGCTAATCAAACGTGTTCTGTCATGTACATTGCAATTCAAACGTGTTCTATCGTGCACATCGCTATTCAAACGTCTTCTGTCATGCACATTGCTATTCAAACGTGTTCTGTCATGCACATCGCTATTCAAACATGTTCTGACATGTATATTGCTATTCAAACGTGTTCTGTCATGCACATCGCTATTCAAACGTGTTCTGTCATGCACATTGCTAATCAAACGTGTTCTGTCATGTACATTGCAATTCAAACGTGTTCTATCGTGCACATCGCTATTCAAACGTGTTCTGTCATGCACATTGCTATTCAAACGTGTTCTGTCATGCACATCGCTATTCAAACATGTTCTGACATGTATATTGCTATTCAAACGTGTTCTGTCATGCACATTGCTATTCCAACGTGTTCTGTCATGCACATTATGAGACACCATTCACCTCTTGGTTAATTCAAAAGAGTTTTATACTTTTTAAGTGTAATACATAATTATAAGTAACTGGAGGGTAGACACTGTCTGGAGCAGTAAAGAGAGACAGACATGATGAAAGAAATGTTTTAAAACAGACAAACAAACAGACAGACCAACAGAGCGACAGACAGACAGAGCGTTGGACAGACAGAGAGGCAGACTGACAGTCACAATAGATATGGGGAGACTGAGAGGTTAAAAAAAAGGAAGGGGGGGGGTCGGGTATAAGACAGAGGCGTGACAAAGGGCACAACCCTAGCACACGTTAGGGGACATGGTCGGGCCTGGTAATGGGCTTCAAAATTTGGGTGAGATCGGAGGGCCCCTGCTGGTCGATGACTGTCAGTGGGCCCAACATGACCTGGCAGTGGACCCAAGATGACCTGGCAGTGGGCCCAAGATGACCTGCAGTGGGCCCAAGCTTGGTAGTGGGCCCAAGATGACCTGGCAGTGGGCCCAAGATGACCTGGCAGTGGGCCCAAGATGACCTGTCAGTAGGCCCTAGATGACCTGACAGTGGGCCCAGGTTAAGGAGAAAGAGATTGATGTATATGAAAGGAAATTTAAAAAAATAAAATACCGAAAAGAAAAGAGGGGTAGAAAGAAAAGGAGATAGAAAAATAGTGAGATAGACAGAAAGTAAAAGAAACAGAGTTAAATTAAAGAGAGAGGCTGTATTGTGTCTGATTGTGTGTGAGATAGAGAGCGAGAGAGAGAGAGAGAGAGAGAGAGAGAGAGAGAGAGAGAGAGAGAAAGGGGAGAGAGAAAGAGAGAGTGGAGAAGGAAAGAGGGAGAGAAGAGATAGATAGATAGATAGATAGATAGATCGATAGATAGATAGATAGATAGATAGATGGATAGATAGATCGATAGATAGATATATAGATATATAGATAGATAGATAGATAGATAGATAGATAGATAGATAGATAGATAGATAGATAGATAGATAGATAGATAGATAGATAGATAGATAGATAGATAGATAGATAGATAGATAGATAGATAGATAGATAGATAGATAGATAGATAGATAGATAGATAGATAGATAGATAGATAGATAGATAGATAGATAGATAGATAGATAGATAGATAGATAGATAGATAGATAGATAGATAGATAGATAGATAGATAGATAGATAGATAGATAGATAGATAGATAGATAGATAGATAGATAGATAGATAGATAGAGTAAGAAAGAGAGAGAGAAAGAGAGAGAGAGAGAGAGAGAGAGAGAGAGAGAATATAACATATTTGCCGTGAGAATCTCTCCATGTTCACTTACCTGCGCCTCCATCTCTAACACTAGGCAGTATTTCCAACCCTCCGGCTGAAAGACACACAAAAAAAAAAACAATAACTGATTGCTCTCATAGTAGATGTTGCATTCTCTCCAGATAAACAGGGCCCCTCTTTTAACAGGGCCTGCATTAGGCCGATCTGACCACCAGGGCCTCAATAGAGCCCCATGCGGGTGTAGACTTTATAAAAAAACAAAAAAAAAAACATTGCGTGTACACATGTGTGCAGCGTGTGGGGGGAGGGGCTAATTCATGGTCTCCTCATTGGTCCCCCCCTCTCCCCGAACCTCATTACACCAGCCCCCCCTTTTTTGTTTTAATATTAGCTTCTTAGATAGACCCTCCGCCCCCCCCCCTTACTTATACAACATGCGTGAAACAAAGTCAGTTTAAATAAGACATATTAAAGCAACTTAGTTGTAGGTACAAGGAAAAGTTGTATGTAGTCAACTGCATGGTGACTAGGTGACTAGGTGAGGTAGAGTGTACAGGACTTTGCCAGTGATTCTATTTAAAGTTCTGGATCAAGTGAGATGGTCACTACATTGACCCTAACACTGCCCCCCTCCCCTCCCCCCCCAGGGAATGATCCGTATTGACGCCGCCGTGGCCCAGACGATACGCTACACTGGTCAGCAGAGAGTCAATGACCCAGAAAAGTATAAAGATAAAAAAAAAGGAAAAGTTTAGGATGTAGGTCAGACGAATGAATGGCAAAAAAAAAGAAAGTAGGTCGCGAAAATAAATGGTAATGACAGTAATAGTAATGGCAGTAATAGTAATGGCAGTAATAGTAAGACAGTAATTGTAATGACAGTAATAGTAATGGCAGTAATAGTAATGACAGTAATAGTAATGACAGTAATAGTAATGACAGTAATAGTAATGGCAGTAATAGTAATGACAGTAATAGTAATGACAGTAATAGTAATGACAGTAATAGTAATGGCAGTAATAGTAATGACAGTAATAGTAATGACAGTAACAGTAATGACAGTAACAGTAATGACAGTAATAGTAATGACAGTAATAGTAATGGCAGTAATAGTAATGGCAGTAATAGTAATGGCAGTAATAGTAATGACAGTAATAGTAATGACTGTAATAGTAATGACAGTAATATTAATGACAATAATAGTAATGACAGTAATAGTAATGACAGTAATAGTAATGCAGGCAGTGTTGACCACTGGCTACTAAGAACACATTTTTCGTAAATACGTAAGCCAACGTAGCGTGGATGTTTTGCACTGATGGCTAACTCGGTTCGCTGACCAGAATAGGTTTTTCTAGTCCTATTAAATCCTATCCGTTCATTGGAAGTAGGGCGACTGTTGGGAAATCAAGGGCCACCAGTACAATAAAAGTATGTGGACCCTTTTACGAAATTCTACAAAGGTGTTTTCGTATTATTTCAAGTGAAGGGAAGACGCCAACATTTATTTTTTACCACTCCAATATTTGGGTCACTTTTATAAGAAACTAGCTGCACCCTGCAAAACCTTTGCATAGAGTTATATTCCCTTAGGCTTGATCGGTAGGCTAGGTTATTTTTTTGGTTTCGGGCAGATCCGACTTTTTCATGATTTTAAGCTGGAATACTGTTGTATTAATTCTTTACTCTCGATTTAACACAGAACCTAAATCGCTTGTATATATATATTATAATTACACGGATTCCAATATTTGGGCCACTAATATAAGCAATAATCATACAGCGGTTCTAATTCTATATACACAGAGAACTACCCGTGTCGCAGGTGTGGCGGTACGATATTTCCTCACCTGTGACAGCGGGTCTCACGTTAATGTCTCACTTACCTGAGGCTCTGGCATGTGCAGACGCAGCAGCTGAATGACAAGGAAAATGAAATAAAATAAATCATAAAATAGATCGGGCATAAAAATTGTCAAACTTATTAAAACTTGTTATTGCAATCACCAAATAATCAGTAGTTTTAAAACAACAACAACAACAATAATGTAACTCTGATTACTAATAATACTTATAAAAATGCTCACTTAAAATGTCTACTCCATGCAGTGGCGTACCTAAGGGGGGGGCGGTGGGTGCGTTCCGCACCGGGCGGCACTTTTTATTACTTTTTAGGGGGGGGGGGCAAAAATGTATAGATTAAATTGAAATACCTAAATGAGTGGGCCGCAAAATCGTCTTCCGCCCTGGGCGGCCGATACCCACGCTACGCCGCTGACTCCATGTGTCTATTAACTCGACCATCAAATTGGTGTATATAGGTCTGTCTGTGAGGTTGTTTTTTTTATGAATGGAAAGCGTCATTGGAAACAAAAGCGAACAACTAAACCAGTTTCCCGCTTCATCTCTTCGTGTTCCTCTACCTAACTGAAATATACAGTTTGTGATGATCCACCCCCCCCCCCACCCCCCAACCCATGACCGTATGTCACACTGATCGCAGCAGTGTTTACTTGACGGGCTCTGGTTGAGGTGATTGTGTCAGTTTAACCCTTTACTTACCAGATGCGCTGGCGCCTCCGCCGTAAACGTCGGTGACAACTGAGGCTGAGGCTGACGCTGTTGAATATGAGGCAAACATTTTAACATTTCAATTATAGTTTTGACATGAACTATAATTGTGAGATATATGAATTGTGAGATATATGAATTGTAAGGTATATGAATTGTGAGATATATGAATTGTAAGGTATATGAATTGTGAGATATATCAATTATGATATACGTGAATTGTGAGATATATGAATTGTAAGGTATATGAATTGTGAGATATATCAATTATGATATACGTGAATTGTGAGATATATGAATTGTAAGGTATATGAATTGTGAGATATATGAATTGTAAGGTATATGAATTGTGAGATATATCAATTATGATATACGTGAATTGTGAGATATATGAATTGTAAGGTATATGAATTGTGAGATATATGAATTGTAAGGTATATGAATTGTGAGATATATGGGTTGTAAGGTATATGAATTATGAGATATATCAATTATGATATACGTGAATTGTGAGATATACGAATTGTGAGATATATGAATTGTGAGATATATGAATTGTGAGATATATGACTTGTGAGATATATGAATTGTGAGATATATGACTTGTGAGATCTATGAATTTTGAGATCTATGAATTGTGAGATATATGACTTGTGAGATATATGAATTGTGAGATATGTGACTTGTGAGATGTGTGAATTGTGAGATGTATGAAATGTGAGATATATGAATTGTGAGATATATGGATTGTGAGATATATGGATTGTGAGATATATGGATTTTGAGATATATGAATTGTGTGATATATGACACAGGTGAAATATAACATATGTAAAATATTAAAGATGTGAAATATATGAAATATGAGATGCATGACATATGAGATATCAGAAATATGAGATGTATGAAATATGATATTTATGAGACTGATCAATATGAGATATGTGAAATAAATGATTTGTAAAATATATGAAATTTGATTTATCTGAATTATAAAAAAAAATTAGACAATCAAATTACAAAAAAGTTCCCTTAGCCCTATAGAGGTCCATCGGGGCAGATGAAGTGTAGAATTCATCTGTTTCTATAACCTCGGCATATGAAGGGATTGTGTGGTTAGCACAATGCCCAGCCGCCTTTACTTCCCCAACTTAAAGTCAGGTACCCATTTAAAGCTGGGTGGACATGTGGGACGACTTTGCATCAAATTTAACCTGGAAAAATTCCATGGGCCTCACCGAGGATCGAACCCAGGGCTCTCAGGTCGACAGTCGAGTATCTACACCACTCGGCCATCCGTCCGAGAATAAAAATATTATGTGTCATAAAAATAAAATAATAATAATAATAATAAAAAACTTACCAGAAGCAGTAGCTCCGGCTGTAATGACCAAATAATGATATTAGTATTGATTAGAACTATGAAACTAAAGTGTGTAGTTTAACAGACAGACGGACAGACTGACAGACACATCAATATATTCGTTAGATAGGTAAATAGATAGATAGATAGATAGATAGATAGATAGATAGATAGATAGATAGATAGATAGATAGATAGATAGATAGATAGATAGATAGATAGATAGATAGATAGATAGATAGATAGATAGATAGATAGATAGATAGATAGATAGATAGATAGATAGATAGATAGATAGATAGATAGATAGATAGATAGATAGATAGATAGATAGATAGATAGATAGATAGATAGATAGATAGATAGATAGATAGATAGATAGATAGATAGATAGATAGATAGATAGATAGATAGATAGATAGATAGATAGATAGATAGATAGATAGATAGATATAGCATGTACATACATTTTACCATGAAACAAGATAACCAGTACAACACGTCACCTCACAACACGTCACCTCACAACACACAATTGTATTATAGTGTAATCTTAGGCCATAACTCGACTGGACAAAGTAACAATGAGTGGACACACACAAAGTAAACAAAGACAATACGTTCATTGAACTACTGACCTCCGACCCCTCCTCCAAGAACCTGAATGGGAATTCCCTTTGTGTTGTCGATGATGGTTGGTCCTCCATACGGAGCTGGGTTTTTTGAAGAAAGTAGGAAAAATCATATTGATAGACGGTACATTAAGTGCCGGATTTACGTATAAGCTACCCAGGGTATTGCTTAGGGCCCCGGACTTTCCGGGGGGGGGGCAACAAAAAATGTCCGAGTGAGCGATTGTAAAATATACTGAAATATTTGGCACTGACATATAATTTCTGGCTCCATTTCTTAAAAAAGCTGAGGGCCTTATCGAGTCTAAACCCGGCCCTGGGCACATGAACACAAATTTTTTATCGAAATCACCAAACAGGTATAATTCATCGATCGATTAGATTAAACAAATTGTATTAACTGCCTTAAATACATAAATATGTGATTATACGTACTTTTTATGTTGTTAAAAATAGATATTTTGACTTCATTAATTTATTTCAGTAAAACTTAATCAATAATTAATTTTAATAGACTTAATATTTTCGACATTTTTACATGACAGACAAAATAACTATGATGTAACAATTACAAGTCTTTATATCCGAGCTCTTATATAACGAGCAGTGTATTACGAATTAATAAAATAATTTTAAAAGGTCACTAAACATGCATAAACAGAAAGGTCAAATCAGTTCCTCTCAACCTGTGCGCTCCGTCCCCCCCTCCCCCGGTCTACCTACTTCCGGTGTAAGGCGCTATTGATTTATCGATTAATGTTGTCTACCCTGTTTGAAAGTCGACATATTGTAAGTGCATTGTTTACATTTTTCACTTCTATGTGCATTTGAAGCTCCATCAACCGTTAAAGAGTTATAAATAATGTGTTAATAAATAAATAAAAATAAAAGAAATAAAAATGTCAAAAGCTCCGCGACTTCATAAAGGGGGAGAACCACTGAAGGAAATAGAGTAAAAACATGGAGATGGTTAATGTTACAATTAGTTTTTATAGTTTCAAATATATATATATATATATATATATATATATATATATATATATATATATATATATATATATATATATATACATATATATACATATTAGATAGATAGATAGATAGATAGATAGATAGATAGATAGATAGATAGATAGATAGATAGATAGATAGATAGATAGATAGATAGATAGATAGATAGATAGATAGATAGATAGATAGAGAGAGAGAGACAGAGAGAGAGAAAGAGAGAAACAGAGAGAGAGAGATAGAGACAGAGAGAGTTATAGAGACAGAGAGAGAAAGAGAGAGACAGAGAGAAAGAGACAGAGAGAGAGAAAGAGAGAAACAGAGAGAGAGAGAGATAGAGACAGAGAGAATTATAGAGACAGAGAGAGAAAGAGAGAGACAGAGAGAAAGAGACAGAGAGAGAGAAAGAAAGAGATACACAGAGAGACACAGAGAGCGAGACAAAGAGAAATAGAGAGAGATACACGGAGAGACAGAGAGAGATAGAGAGAGATACAGAGAGAGACAGAGAGAGAAAGAGAGACAGAGAGAGACACAGAGAAGAATAGAGAATGAGAGACAGAGAGAGACAGATAGAGAGAGAGAGAAAGAGACAGAGAGAGACACACAGAGAAAGAGAGAGAGACAGAGACAGAGAGAGAAAGAGAGAGAGAGACAAAGAGAGAGATAGAAAGAGATACACAGAGAGACACAGAGAGCGAGACAGAGAGAGATAGAGATACACAGAGAGACAGAGACAGAGAGAGATAGGGACAGAGAGAGAAAGAGAGAGACAGAGAAAAAGAGAGAAAAAGAGAGAATGAGAGACAGAGACAGATAGAGAGAGAGAGAGAGAGAGAGAGAAAGAGAGAGAGAGACACACAGAGAGAAAGAGAGAGATAGATAGAGAGACAGAGAGAGAGAGGGAGAGAGAGACGGATAGGGAGGGATGGAGAGAGAGACAGAGAATTTTACGTCTTTTAATACAGCTGGCATGCGTATTACTATATGAAATGACTTAAGAGTTGATAGCTGTTTGTGTGTGTATGTGTGTGTGTGTGTAATCAGAGAGCCCCACCCCCGCCCCTTCCACCTTCCCACCCCGGGTGTTGGAGATGGCCGAGAGTAGGACAAGGAATGTACAATCAATCGGGGTGTGTGTAGGGGGGGGGGCAAGTACAATTTTTTTTTGTATTTAATTCCTTTTAACAACCTCCAGGAAGATAAAATTAAAAAAAAAAATACATAAAAAAAAAAGTCAACAAGGGGAACAAAAACCATTATTTGATTCACACGTCACAGAATATTGACAATACGAGCCTATGGCTCAGTGACGTGACAGATTAGACCTTGTGACAGTTGTCACGACCGCTCAGTCACGCGTGTCACATTCGTCTCGACGTCCATCGACAAGTTTGGGGGGGGGGGCGGGGGGGGAGGGGAGAGATCAGAAATGAATCAACGTGTCCAGTAGCTTCTTGGTCTGGCGTCATAGGTTCGGGTCACAATGACATCTGATTACCGGGACTGGACTCCTTCCCCCCCACCCCTTCACTCCCCTCAAAAGCACAACCCCCCCCCCCTCTTTCCATATGGCTATTTATTCAGTGTGTCTTATCAGCGTAGCATGCACTAGTGTAAAATACCATGCAGGGGCATCAACTCAGGCAGTAAATAAAAAAGGCATACAGTTCCCTCCCTTTGAGGTCAACTTTAAAGATTGGAATATACATGATCAATCAGTATGTGCCCTCCCCCCCCCCCCCCCACCAAACACATGAGGCAAGTGCTCGGGGCAGCCCAAGCACTATTTTATGAACAAAAATTACTAGCTTTAAAAATGAAATTTCTTTCAACAACGCAATGAGCACATATTTTTTTTTTTTTAATGGCTAAAAAAAGATTGCAGATAAATTATGTATGCCAGTGTAATTTTTGTCAAAATTCAATATGGCGGTGACCCATGCTCATGCCCCATACAGGAGGTCCATGATCCACTTTCGTTTTAGAACTCAAAAAATAATAGACGAGGGAGATCTAGTTCTTTATCTTTGGTTTTATTTAATTTTGTCAAGGGGTGAGAACTCTATAAATAAAATATTATTGCTAATAAGACTGATTTTCTCCCCTACATTGTTTTTTTTTTTTTTACAACTGTCAAAATTCTGGCAACAGTTACAGTATGTTAGTTTTATATTTATAAAAATTATTTTAAAATTAGCCCCGATATAACAATATTAAGATTTCTATTTTTTTTATATGTTCAACTTTTTACTTTAGGTCTGTCATCTATATATCAATCCATCAATTTGACATCAGCATTTATTGTTCATGTATCATCTATAAGCTTTCTATTAACCATTTTTCAGTCATCTTTATCAACTATTATATATATATATATATATATATATACAGAGAGAGAGATAGATATGATAGATAGGATAGACAGATAGCAGACAAAAAGATAGATAGAATGACAGACAGACAGACATACAGACAGACAGACAGATAAACAGATAGACAGATAGATAGATAGATAGATAGATAGATAGATAGATAGATAGATAGATAGATAGATAGATAGATAGATAGATAGATAGATAGATAGATAGATAGATAGATAGATAGATAGATAGATAGATAGATAGATAGATAGATAGATAGATAGATAGATAGATAGACACAGAGAGAGAGAGAGAGAGAGTTAGATAGATAGATAGATGTTAATCGTATGTCCTCTTTCTACATCTATCCAACAATCTAAACATCAACCCTGTATGCTGTTTGTGCATCAAATGTTAGTTTATTTCAAGGATTTAAATCCATAACCATAAATGTAAAACAATGAAACTATTTTTCCTACACAAGACAACAGAAAATAAGTCATACAGATAGCGCATTGTCGATATAAAAACGATATTTCTGAAAGCCGCCTTTTTAGTGTATTAATTCTATGTGCTTCAGTATTCAGAGGTTTCACTATTAAAACGTAAAATTATCATAAATGTCGGAATTTTTAGTGTTTCTTTTGAGAAACGTTTAAACAGCCATGCGCTGTATGTATGAAATATTTAAACAGCCATGCGCTTTATGCATGAAATCTTTAAACAGCCATGCGCTTTATGTAAGCCCTAGATTCTGTTTATTACCTTGTCTTACGTGCCAGCTGAGTTTTACAGCGAGAGAGAGAGAGAGACAGAGAGAGAGAGAGAGAGAGAGAGAGAGAGAGAGAGAGAGAGAGAGAGAAAAGAAAGGCGACCAAATGAGTTACTAATATAAGACTATAAAGCCAATAGTAGCATGCAGTGTATGTTTACTTACTGGTATATGACGTAAAAGCTGTAAATACAAGGTATTATTTAAAAAATATGTTATGTGTAAGTGTCTGTAGAATGTTCATTAGTTATAGCGTGTTTGTGACTCTGTGTATGTGTGTGTTTGTATGAATATTTGTGTATGCGGGTGAGAGAGTGAGATAGAGAGGGAGAGAGAAAGAGAGAGAGAGAGAGAGAGAGAGAGAGAGAGAGAGAGATTATGGCTATGTGTGTAAATCTGTGACGGACTGTATTATTCTCCGCCCGTTGTTTTTGCAAGGCAAACTGGCTTGAGATTCGAACCAACGAGACCCATTCTTTGCCCATGGAGCTAACAACGTGTTGCTTGAAATTTGTTACACTCATGGGGGAGAGGGGGTGGGAAGAAGAGAGAGAGTTCACGTAGCACGAGGGATGGAGTAATTACCAGAAGGGGGTGGGAAGAAGAGAGAGAGTTCACGTAGCACGAGGGATGGAGTGATTACCAGAAGGGGGTGGGAAGAAGAGAGAGAGTTCACGTAGCACGAGGGATGGAGTAATTACCAGAAGGGGGTGGGAAGAGAGAGAGAGTTCACGTAGCACGAGGGATGGAGTGATTACCAGAAGGGGGTGGGAAGAAGAGAGAGAGTTCACGTAGCACGAGGGATGGAGTGATTACCAGAAGGGGGTGGGAAGAAGAGAGAGAGTTCACGTAGCACGAGGGATGGAGTGATTACCAGAAGGGGGTGGGAAGAAGAGAGAGAGTTCACGTAGCACGAGGGATGGAGTGATTACCAGAAGGGGGTGGGGGCATTATTTTGTGGGCACCCCTAATTGATTTGCGATTTTCTTTTAGATAAGAAATCGTACGTCCTGTGCAGTTCAGGTGCCCCATTAGTCCGAAAGGCCCTATAACCTGAATCTCCCCCTCCCCCACCACCCATCTCGCCTGCCTTTCATTACATACTTTATTGTTTAAATATTGTGTCGTTTCCCCCCATCCCACCCCCCAACACAGTTATGCCACTTTTATTTTGTAATTAGACACATAATCATATCCAGTTTACATATAACATATGAGTTGTAGTGTACAGTATAATGTTCCAAATATATGCGATGTTAATGGATTGGAAAAAAAAGATATACTTACGGAAAGGCTGGGCTATATCATTAATGTGTTGATTCACAAATGGAACCTCTGGGTGCAAAAAAAAAAATAGATAATGAAGATTATAATGTTCTATGAACACAATAAAATAGAACATTTCAAACATATTAGCACGGAACATAAAAAAGTAATTTCATAAGAAACCAAAAACTGACATAGTGAAGACCCTATAAAACCCATCAAACTGCAGTATTGAGAAGTGATGATTAATACATGTGCAAAATAAATAACTACTTTCGGAGATAAGACAAAATATCGTTGTCTTGGAGTATGGAGTTGGTAAATTTGAAAATTGTATGCCAGATTGGCTTTGTATTATAAATTTGGTCTGCACACTCTGAATCAAGAGTTGTTGTTTTTACCTCTTGATTCGATGAATCACTTTTGGAACAGTTGTTTCTTGTCACTTACACATCTTACCGATACATGAGAGTGTATGGGTGAGTGAGTGTATGGGTGAGTGTATAGGTGAGTGAGTGTATAGGTGAGTGAGTGCATAGGTGAGTGTATGGGTGAGTGTATAGGTGAGTGAGTGTATAGGTGAGTGAGTGTATAGGTGAGTGTATAGGTAAGTGTATGGGTGAGTGAGTGTATAGGTAAGTGTACGGGTGAGTGAGTGTATAGGTAAGTGTATGGGTGAGTGAGTGTATAGGTAAGTGTATGGGTGAGTGAGTGTAAGGGTGGGTGAGTGTATAGAGATTGATAGATAGATAGAGAGAGAAATAGACAGATAGAAATAGATAGACAGAAATAGATAGACAGAAAGAGATAGATAGACAGATAGATAGATAGATAGAGATAAATAGATTAATAGAGATTGATAGATAGATAGAGAGAGAAATAAATAGATAGATAGATAGATAGATAGATAGAAATAGATAGACAGAAAGAGATAGATAGATAGAGAGAGAGACAGAGAGATAAATAGATAGATAGAGAGAGAAATAGAGAGATAGAGATAGATAGATAGAGATAAATAGATTATTAGAGATTGATAGATAGATAGAGAGAGAAATAGACAGATAGAAATAGATAGACAGAAATAGATAGATAGATAGAGATAGATAGACAGATAGATAGATAGATAGATAGATAAATAGATTAATAGAGATTGATAGATAGATAGAGAGAGAAATAAATAGCTAGATAGATAGAAATAGATAGACAGAAAGAGATAGATAGGTAGATAGATAGACAGAAAGATATAGATAGATAGAGATAAATAGATTAATAGAGATTGATAGATAGATAGAGAGAGAAATAGACAGATAGAAATAGATAGACAGAAATAGATAGACAGAAAGAGATAGATAGATAGATAGAGATAAATAGATTAATAGAGACTGATAGATAGATAGAGAGAAATAAATAGATAGATAGATAGATAGATAGATAGATAGATAGATAGATAGAAATAGATAGACAGAAAGAGATAGATAGATAGAGAGAGAGACAGAGAGATAAATAGATAGATAGAGAGAGAAATAGAGAGATAGAGATAGATAGATAGAGATAAATAGATTAATAGAGATTGATAGATAGATAGAGAGAGAAATAGACAGATAGAAATAGATAGACAGAAATAGATAGACAGAAAGAGATAGATAGACAGATAGATAGAGATAAATAGATTAATAGAGATTGATAGATAGATAGAGAGAGAAATAAATAGCTAGATAGATAGAAATAGATAGACAGAAAGAGATAGATAGATAGATAGATAGACAGAAAGAGATAGATAGAGATAAATAGATTAATAGAGATTGATAGATAGATAGAGAGAGAAATAAATAGATAGATAGATAGAAATAGATAGACAGAAATAGATAGATAGATAGATAGATAGATAGAAATAGATAGACAGAAAGAGATAGATAGATAGAGAGAGAGACAGAGAGATAAATAGATAGATAGAGAGAGAAATAGAGAGATAGAGATAGATAGATAGAGATAAATAGATTAATAGAGATTGATAGATAGATAGAGAGAGAAATAGACAGATAGAAATAGATAGACAGAAATAGATAGACAGAAAGAGATAGATAGACAGATAGATAGAGATAAATAGATTAATAGAGATTGATAGATAGATAGATAGAGAGAGAAATAAATAGCTAGATAGATAGAAATAGATAGACAGAAAGAGATAGATAGATAGATAGATAGACAGAAAGAGATAGATAGAGATAAATAGATTAATAGAGATTGATAGATAGATAGAGAGAGAAATAAATAGGTAGATAGATAGAAATAGATAGACAGAAAGAGATAGATAGATAGATAGATAGATAGAGATATATAGATTAATAGAGATTGATAGATAGATAGAGAGAGAAATAAATAGATAGATAGATAGAAATAGATAGACAGAAATAGATAGATAGATAGATAGATAGATAGATAGATAGATAGATAGATAGATAGATAGATAGATAGATAGATAGATAGATAGATAGATAGATAGATAGATAGATAGATAGATAGATAGATAGATAGATAGATAGATAGATAGATAGATAGATAGTGTTACAACTCTTTAAAATTCTGTTTGTAAAATCAAAACATAACACAGGCTGGCGTGGGTTCCAAGAGTATTTACTAATATCTATAAAAACAACAACAACGGCAACAATATCACGGCCATCTTCTTGCCGGCTTCTACGTCACTGTCTCTACTGCGTCATCGCGTTCACTATGTAGACTGTACGGTGCGCACCGAGAGGGTCGTAACACTGCCCCCCTCTTAAATCTGTCCGTCCCGGACAGGTCAGTTCTCACAACAGTATCTGTACAGTCTGTCTACATGAACCAGAGCTCTGTTCTCAGCGTGACCGTTGATGCTAGCTAGGAGCATGTGTTTTGTCAGGCTGTGGAGGTTGATTATCCCCATGGTGGGGCGGGGAGGATCGTGTTCGTCCCCATAGCAATCTGGCTGTTCACCAGGTAGGTTTTCTCGCAGGTGCAGGCGTTCGGGATACTGACCTCCATTGATGAGGCCCAACAAAATCAAGCTCTTGTTGTTGCAGAATAACATGACGATGACGAAACACACATTGTAGCAGTAACGAAATATTTTGCGTTTGACAGAGCTAGGATGAATGTATACTGAACTGACCAGATTAAAGTCAATGGCCAGGTTCATCTCTGTCCTGCCTCGTTCTCCTCTGCTCCGATGCACTCAGCTGGTCTCCTCGCTCCTCTCTACCTTTCGTCTCTGCTCCCCAGGTGGCTCATATCGGTTCACCAGTGTCTCAGGTGGCTCTTCATGGGTCACCAGCTCCTCAGGTGGCTCATCACCGGTCACCAACGTCTCAGGTGGCTCATCACAGGTCAACAACGTCTCAGGTGGCTCATCACAGGTCAACAACGTCTCAGGTGGCTCATCACAGGTCAACAACGTCTCAGGTGGCTCATCACAGGTCAACAACGTCTCAGGTGGCTCATCACAGGTCACCAACGTCTCAGGTGACTCATCACAGGTCACCAACGTATCAGGTGGCTCTTCACAATTCACCAACGTCTCAGGTGGCTCATCACCGGTCACCAACGTCTCAGGTGGCTCATCACAGGTCACCAACGTCTCAGGTGGCTCATCGCAGGTCACCAATGTCTCAGGTGGTTCTTCACAATTCACCAACGTCTCAGGTGGCTCATCACATGTCACCAACGTCTCAGGTGGCTCATCACAGGTCACCAAAGTCTCAGGTGGCTCATCACATGTCACCAACGTCTCAGGTGGCTCATCACATGTCACCAACGTCTCAGGTGGCTCATCACATGTCACCAAATCTTTCTTGTTATCGAAGCGCGGCAGATTGTGCACGAAATTAAGACCTGTAGGGGTCTTGCCGTTGCAGTGCCAAACGTTGGCACTAGCATCAGCTCCACTGTTGTGGATTTCCATACATTCGTGGCTTTTGTTTAGTTGTGGTACATTGTTCTTGACGTTGTTTTTATCAGACTCTGTTAAGTTGTCTGGATATTCAAAGTAACCAGTGCTGCGGTTGCAACAAGCTTTCAAGCATTCTGCAGACCGATCATTCTCACAGGGGCTCAGATCGCTGGGCGGCTCTTCGTGGATTAGTTCCTTCTCGTGCTCTACGTTTTGGATGGCCACATCCTCAGGTACCACTTCCTGGATGACCACATCCTCAGGTACCACTTCATGGATGACCACATCCTCAGGTACCACTTCATGGATGACCACATCCTCAGGTACCACTTCCTGGATGACCACATTCTCAGGTACCACTTCCTGGATGACCACATCCTCAGGTACCACTTCATGGATGACCACATCCTCAGGTACCACTTCCTGGATGACCACATCCTCAGGTACCACTTCCTGGATGACCACATCCTCAGGTACCACTTCATGGATGACCACATCCTCAGATAAAACTGGCCGCATGTCTAAGTCTGCTTCAATGATTAACTTTGTCTGTCTCTGAGTCATGTTTTCTTTTGTTGTCGTTTCATTCACTACTTTCACTTTTGGTAACTCAATCTTTGCTTTCTCGGTTCTAGTGTTGGGATCTTCCTTCAGATCTCCTATTTCGTCTCTAATTGCTTGAATTAATTCTTTCATTTCATTCCGGCCTTCTCTCACTTCATTTCTTAACTGCCCGATTTCCGTGGTAAAAACGTGGCTCTCCGGGTCCATTCCCTCATCAATAAGAGCTTCATTAAGTCTATTAAACAGTTGTTGTTTGTTGCCGTCAGTTGGAAGGTCCCTTTCTTCTAATTCTTCCTTTAACTCTCTAACTAAAAGTTTGTTTAATTTCTTACCGGCCATTTTCAAAAAAAGAAATAGATAGATAGATAGATAGATAGATAGATAGATAGATAGATAGATAGATAGATAGATAGATAGATAGATAGATAGATAGATAGATAGATAGATAGATAGATAGATAGATAGATAGATAGATAGATAGATAGATAGATAGATAGATAGATAGATAGATAGATAGATAGATAGATAGATAGATAGATAGATAGATAGATAGATAGATAGATAGATAGATAGATAGATAGATAGATAGATAGATAGATAGATAGATAGATAGATAGATAGATAGATAGATAGATAGATAGGTGTAACTGCTCACTATTTTGATCTGTGACTCTTACCTTTTATGACGATGGGCTTAATGATCGGCTGGATGATGGGCCCCCCAGGCGGTGGACCTGGTGGGCCGAGTGGAACGATGGGCAGAAGGACGGGTGGTGGGCCATGTCTGAAACCAGGGCCGATGATTGGCAGTCGCAGAATGGGCAAGGGTCCGTGTGGAACAAAAGGCTTTCCAAAGCCTGGAGGCAACAAGCCTAGAATACATAAATAAATGGTTTGCCAGTTTTAGGTCAACAATTGTTAGAAATAAATGTTTTCAAACAAAAATTAAGCGTGGCAAATTTTTTAAAAAAGAAGATATTATAAAAACAACAACAGGTAAAGGTAAACACAACAAACAAATTTAAGGAATTTGAAAAAGACAAAGATAAGTAACGTTAAAAATATATAATAGAATTTAAAGAAAACAAATCTTTAACTAAGTCTAGCCAATTGTAGTTTTTTTAAAAAAAACCTTATGATTAGACTTAAATTGTCGTCTTTGCGTGTAACATGCAGGTTTGTTTTTTAAACACCTAATCCTGTAAGTTAAAAGAATGTATGCTTAGACTGACGTATTTGCAGGTGACATACAGATTTTTTTATTTTTTTTAAAACAGCTAATCCAATATGTTACAAACGTTTGCCTGTACCAGCAAAAATTCACGTCTACCTTACAAAACAAAAAAAAATATTAGCGATTACATATTTCTGCCATCGGTCAGGTCAATTGTAAGGGCATTTAATAACTGACGACTTCTGTCTCGCTGGCAACTTAAACAATCGTTAGTTTTCAACTCACCTCCAAAGCAAAATGGAATCACCACGCTGAGGGTCAGAATAGACAAGTTCAAGGCCATTTGTAACATCTTATAAGTTTACAAATTCGCCCTGTCTGGAAAATAAAAAAAAAATTAAAATGTTAATGGCAAAACCAAAGACGGACGTTTGAACCCTCCCCCCCCCCCCCGGAGATCAGAACATTTTTAGCCTCTTAAAAAGTGGGAGAGGGAGAGAGCTAGAGAAAGCTAGAGAGAGAGAGTTAGAGAGAGAGCTAGAGAGAGAGAGAGAGCTAGAGAGAGAGAGAGAGAGCTAGAGAGAGAGCTAGAGAGAGCTAGAGAGAGAGCTAGAGAGAGAGAGAGAGAGAGAACAATTGCATGTAAACCTTTGTCTACGGCCCCCAAACGTACCCCTCCCTAGTGCCCCCAAATACATGTATACATTTACCTAATGGTTCCAAAAAAAAAAAAACGGAACGGCCCTGAGGATAGTACAATTTAAATAAAACATTTGGGTCTATGAAAAATAGAATCATTAAAATCAAATTTCAAAACTACACAAGTCAATATATGTGAGTGAAAAAATCTTTTCTATTTCTTTGATAAAGGATGAACATTAAATTAGAAAACTCATAAATGTTGACTTGTTTTTTTTTTAAATATAGTTTATAATGAATTGTTGATATATTGATAATTATTTATTGTTTACAAATGTATAATAATTTGTTATATTTTAAAGAACCTCAAAATAGCAGCATTAAAAAAAAAGATATGTACAGCTGGTTAAAATTAACATATTAATATTTAATCTAAGCCCCATAACTCTATTTTACTAAAAAAAAAGAACGAGAGCAATGTGTGATGAAGCAGACGTGAACTCACCCTGTGATTCGCAGACGTGGGTCTGCTTGTCTGGAGGAACAATGAGACAGAATGGTCTCCCCTCTAGTTAAATATGACCTCGAACTGCCCATCAATCAAAATTTCAAGGGAGGGATCTACATCCACACGATATTCCCTGCCATTTGTCCATAATGGCTTCTTCCTTATCAAAACCTCCCCCCCCCCCCAACCATCAAATTTTTTTTTCTATCTTCCATTGGCGACTAATTTACACCGATACTTCAGACAATTTATTTCTCTTTCATTATTTTATGTTTTTACATCAGTTCATATATATCGCTAAAA
This sequence comes from Bulinus truncatus, assembly GCA_021962125.1. Classification (NCBI taxonomy): domain Eukaryota; kingdom Metazoa; phylum Mollusca; class Gastropoda; family Planorbidae; genus Bulinus; species Bulinus truncatus. The sequence continues at coordinate 4,595,657 of JAGDYQ010000033.1, forward strand.
TAAAAAAATAAAATTTTCATTTGTGAAAAGTTTAAGGATTTTATGACTTAAGGCCAGTTAAGGGTTAATTGGCAAACATTAAAATAATTAAAGTCCATGTTTTTTTTTTTCTAGCAATCTATAAGTCGTTTCTTGAAATATTTTTTTTTTATTCTTCCGTCTATTTTTTCTATTATTTAGTTTTTTGTATATGTCAAAAGTTAAAGATGTTCAAAATATTACATCGATAAGATTGATTGCATTGATTACATGATTACACTGATTACTTGATTACATTGGCGACACTGGTTACTTTATTACAAGGATTACATTGATAACATTGATTACATTGATTACATTGATTACTTGATTACATTGAATACTTGATTACATTGATTACTTGATTACATTGAATACTTGATTACGTTGAATACTTGATTACATTGATTACTTGATTACATTGATTACTTGATTACATTGATTACTTAATTACACTGAATACTTGATTACATTGAATACTTGATTACACTTATTACTTGATTAAATTGAATACTTCATTACATTGATTACTTCATTTACTTGATTACATTGATTACTTGATTACACTGAATACTTGATTACATTGATTACTTGATTACATTGAATACTTGATAACACTTATTACTTGATTACATTGAATACTTGATTACATTGATTACTTCATTTACTTGATTACATTGATTACTTGATTACACTGAATACTTGATAACATTGAATACTTGATTACATTGAATATTTGATTACATTGAATACTTGATTACATTGAATATTTGATTACATTGAATACATGATTACATTGAATATTTGATTACATTGAATACGTGATTACATTGAATACTTGATTGCATTGAACACGTGATTACATTAGCAACACTTGTTACTTTATTACAATGATTACATTGAGTACATTGACTACTTGATTACATTGATTACATGAGTCTATCTATCTATCTTTATATATATATATATATATATATATATATATATATATATATATATATATATATATATATATTAAACTAGCATTTTGTCCTATTTCGAATCCCGGCCAAAATGAGGTCAACCGTAAAGATGACCTCACCTGCCCTCACATTCCGCCAGTGGTCGGTGTGTCTTCTATCCTCGCCGACTATAGGCCTAATTTAATCCCAACTTAATCCAGTGGACACATCATTAGGTTGAGCTGTGAGGCGGAAGTAGACATACCACGCGGAATTCAAAGTGTTGTGGGCGGCTGTCAATCCAGGGCCGGCCTCAGGACATGCGGGCCCAAGTTGAGATTTACGATAGATCGCCTGGGGCCCATGTATAACGTCTAACGCCCTCGTCAAAATAATACGTTCGGGCTCCTATAGCCTTAGATTTGATAGGGCTTTGTCCTTTAAAGAAGGGGGGGGGGAAGCATTTGGTGGCTAACTGCTGGTTGGTTGATTAGTTCACGAGTCTATAAGAATGGTTACGATGTCATAGTGCTGTGTGTTTCCGACTTTAATTTTACGACATTAATGCTATTTTTCATTGTTTATTTTTTACGACTTTATGTCGCTCCTTATCCAAAGGGACATAATTTGTCCTTTCTTTACAAACAAAAAAAAAAGAGACTTTTTGTCATAAGTCACACTTTTTGATTTACCTTTCACCGACCCCGGGGTGGTGGGTGAGGGGGGAGGGGAATACTTCAGCGGTTTGATGATTTATATTACATTCGTGCTATCTCTATTAGTAAGAGGTGGTTGTGGGTGAAGGGTAGGGGAGGGGAAGCGCATGGAAAGTGGGAGTTCAAGGGTGAAAAAATTTTCTACATTATTGAAACAGAAAATGATCAAAGTATGTCGTTGATGTATCGCATCCTCTCGGAGGATGAACACATTTTCTTTCGTTTTGAAAGTTTTATGAGAGACGTCTGCTGAACTGAACATATTGTCTGCTGAACTGAACATGTCGTCTGCTGAACTGTTTGATTTGTGTACATTTATTCAACGGCTGTAAATAATGACTAATGAACGACACATATTGTCTGCTGATCCGTACACATCTATCTTATCTGTCCATATCGTCTGCTGAACTAATAAACTGTACATTTTACCTGTTAATCTGCATACATCGCTTAATCAACGAATTAAAAAAAAATTAAAGTTCCCTTAAGTCCCTAATGGCTCATCGCGGCAGGTGAAGTGTAGAATTCATCTGTTTCAGTAACCGCGGCATATAACTGGATTGTGGGGTTATCACAACGCCCAGCCGCCTTTACCGCTGTAGAATGCCTGGCCCCCAACTTAAAGTCAGGTTGACCTATTTAAAGCTGGGTGGACTTGGGGACTTTCATCAGGATCTGAAAAAAAATCCCAAGGTTCACACAAAGATTCGAACCCGGGACCCCTCTGGTCGACAGACGAGCGCTCTACACCGCACGGCCATCCATCTCACCAAATCAACGAATACATACACATACAAATATTTGAAACGAAAGCGTTTGCTGAAAACAATCTATTCACTGCGGGCGATGTGCAGGTGACAGGCTCGAAGCCCGGCGAAGTCAGCGAAACCTGTGTCCACCACGGGGAACAACAAGGCCATCGGGGCCTTGTGGTGCGGGTGTCTAACGGGTCACTACGTAGCGGAAGTCAAGGCCTAGTCTTTGGTGTATGGGACCAAGGCGTCTCATTCTTACTTTTCGCACCTTAGGCTGCGTTCGGTCAGTAGGTCACATGATAGGTCTCATTGGGTCACGTCATAGATCGCCGCGTTATGTCATACGGTCACATTTTAGGTCGCATTTGGGTTCACTATGTGGCATCATATGTCCAGACGACCCAACCAGTACGCAGGGCTTTTTAGGGCGAGTGTCATCTGCGGTGCCTGGAACAAACGTTTAGACGGGGAGGGGGATGGGTGGTCGTGTGGTAAAGAGCTAGACTGCCGATCTGAGGGTTCCTGGTTCGAACTCCGGCGATGACCACTGGATATTTCAGGCCATGGCCTATATCTCCCGTGGTGTCCCCATGGCCATTGCACTATTGGCTATGGCGGGGGAAGAAAGATTGGCATTTGTGGTTTATATGACCATCTTATCCTCAAAGGGACTTCACACACACACACACACACACAATTAGGTACCAACCGAACATTCTCCAAACAAAGACCTTTTCGTCACGCAGTTGCGTTCCGTTACACTTATAATAAAAACAAGCTATGACTCGCTTCAATGCATGCACAAAGGGACGGTATTCGAATTGGAATAGTAGACTGATGTCCCTTTGGTTGATTCTAATTTTAGCCACGACACGCCCATCTGTCACTAGTACGTGCTCTCCTTCCATCTAATAGGCCAGTGATTCTCAAATCTTTATTCTATGAAACAATATGTTCGCCAACCACCTACAAATGAGAGAGTAATTAGCTGTATTTATGTGGATTTCCCCTTTTTATTTGAACAGTTTTGTAACACATAGAGAAATAGAATTGTAATTATACATACATAGATTATCGATATTATAATTTATAAATGTACATTTTTGATAGGACCCCACCATAAATTTGCCCGCGATACGCCAGTAGGTTGAGACCTCACACTTTGAGAACCAGTGTGATTGACAGGTGTAAAAGATATACTGCCCTATACGGAACCTGAGACGCACTCTGCCTGACAGGACCGCGGTGCAGAACGAAGAAGTTGTTGTGTCACCAGATGGCGAGACAGACGTCACCTGGTCAGGGGTCAAAGGTTGAACTCATTGATGTGTGTGTGTGGGTGTGGGTGTGTCCCTCCCACCACCCACAGCGGTAATCGAGTCAAAATAAATAATAACAATCGTCTTCAGATGCGTGTGGTATCTGCCCCGGTTGAACGGGGGAACCACAGTATGTCATCAATGTCTGAATTAAATGTCATCAATGTCATAGTATGTCATCAATGTCAGACATTCTATTATTGTCCTTTTTCTTTAGTTAATTGTCACGATAATATGTAAGACGTCACACAACCTTTTTCTCTCGTCCGGTTCTCGCACTGTGTATGCCAGTCTGACAACATGCTAGTGTTATTACGCCGGTTCTAACACTCTGATATGCACAGCTGCATACTGCTGATGACTGACACACGCTGCTATATTCTGTTTTATACTGCTGTACACTCTTTTGCATTCTGCCATATTCTATACACTGCTAATTACTGCTTATAATAGTATGCACTGCTGCAAATTGCTACATAAATATTGCTATATACTGCTATAAACTGCCGTATACTTTTGTACACTGTTATATTCTGCCATACACTCAATACACTGCTATCTACAGCTGTACAATGCTAAATACTGTTTTAAATAACTTCTCTATACTGCTATTCACTGTTAAATACTTCTGTACACTGCTACATATTATTATGCAAGTGCTATATAATAATATATCCTCTACTATACTATGGGTCCATCATTTACCATTGATCTATCCACCATTGTAACATGCCCTGGGGGGGGGGGGAGACTCATTGACTCAACAACTTCATTTAGTGAAAGAACGGATTGGTTAACTTATATAATAGGCGATGGGTCAACCTTGTAATGATATTGACCAATGGTCAGAATATTACCTATGTAAAACGAGCTGCACTTGATGTTGATAATAATAAAGAGGGAAAACGTCTTGTATTGTTTAAAATTGGTATCTTGTTGTTCTTGATAGTAAACAGTTCAAATTAATAAATGAACAGAGAATACCAACATCTCTGTATTATGTGTGTCGGGGCAGAGGCCTACCTAGGTGTTGGGGGAAGGGGTCCGAATTCGAAAGTCCCCCCGGGACCCAGCTTGTGGGGGGGGCCCAAACATTTTTTTACTTAAAATATTAAGTACATTATCTCATGTCATGATGTCGAATGTCAAAATACAGGGGCCCCCAAAGTAGCCAAGCCTCCTCCCCCGGGCCCCCAAAACCACTAGGTTCGGCACTGTCATTCAGGATGAAATGGCTGTTCATCTACAGTTGGCACTATCCTTCTTTACTTTTCCGACTGTAGAAATTGTTACTCCCCCCCCCCCAGTCAACTTTTTCTAACCTACTTTTTCCCCTGCCTTTGATGATGTTTTTTTTCCATTGATTTTTTTTTTGTTTCGTTTCATTTTTTTAACCTGACAAAAATGTTTAACTTTTTTTAAGACCACCCAGTTCCATATGCTTCTCAATGTCGTAAATAAGAAGGACCACAGCTGTGCCTATCACTCAAATACTGTATCCATATCATTACTTCATAATTAACTTAATTCATTTACTCGTATAGGTGCTTAACAATTAGTACTGGACACAGGCCTGTAGCGTGCGGGTGGGGGGGGGCAGGGGGCAAGAGGGCCGCCCCCTGCTTTTTGTCTGGACAGTGTATGATTAGTACTGGACAGTGTATCGTTGTATGATTAGTACTGGACAGTGTATCGTTGTATGATTAGTACTGGACAGTGTATCGTTGTATGATTAGTACTGGGCAGTGTATCGTTGTATGATTAGTACTGGGCAGTGTATCGTTGTAGGATTAGTACTGGGCAGTGTATCGTTATAGGATTAGTACTGGACAGTGTATCGTTGTAGGATTAGTACTGGACAGGGTATCGTTGTATGATTATAAAAAACACTTGGTCGAATGAGAAGTGCTTATTGTATCGATGAAGCATGTCCGTAATGAGATCAGGTAAGGGTTGTAAATAGGGGCCGGTTTATTGTGGTGGGGGTAGGGGCGTGTGGCGGGGGCGCTTAGGCTTCGCCCACTTCACCAAATAACAAACAAACAAACTGGTCACAGTGACCAACACATGGATGGATCTACAATCTCTGATGCCCAGCTCGTCTTCGCACACTTCACCAAATAACAAACAAACAAACTGGTCACAGTGACCAACACATGGATGGATCTACAATCTCTGATGCCCAGCTCGTCTTCGGCCACCTTCACCGGGGTCTATTTATAGTAACACTCCACAGATGCAGGAAAAAAAAATCTGTTTCTCACGCCTCGGGCTGGACGTCAATGGACGGCTCGCCCACGCTTTCATGACAAATGACTTAATGACAATATGTCATATGACACTAATTTATGTCATCGTGCAGTATGACGCAGAGCTTTATGAGAAACTTATGACAGTCAGTAGCTTAATGACAGCAATTATTTTGACATTTTTGACAGTGCCGTAGCGAGCTTAACTCGCGACGGGGCACAATACCTTTTTAATACCTTTTTGCGCCGCACCCCCCCCCATTCGAAAAAAACCTTATAAAATTACATGTGAAATATACCATTTGGCGCCCCTTTGTGAGTAGCGCCCGGGGCATGATGTCTCTCTTGCCCACCCCTCGCTACTCCTCTGCATTTTGGCACCCTAACGACAGTCAACAATATGACTAGTGAATTATGACAGTAAAAAAATTAATGACACATGACACCATGACTCAGGAAGTCAATAATCTGACACATGACATACGACTAAAAGAGTCAGTGATCTATATTACACAACACATACACAATCATTTTATGTTTGAAATGAGCCCATATTTTTTTTTTTAAAGTTTGAGCTTCTGTTAAAAATATAGTTATGGCTCCCTCGTTGCGTCAGCGCACCCTGGAGTTTTGGAGTTGACACGCGGTGACGGGCCGCAGCGATGACGTAGAACAGCAAACAGAGTTAGAGAGAGAAAAAAAAGTGACGAGGAAGCCGGCAAGAGCAGTGGCTATGATTGTTGTCTTAATTGTTGTAATGATTGAATACTCTTGTAAGGAACCTACGCCTGTGCGTTCAGTCAATAAACTGTGAGAGTATACAACAATATAGTAAAGCCCAGTTTTTTGGTACATTGTGCATAAAGTATTTATTACAATTAGTTAAGCCTATACTTGGGTTTTCCCCCAAGACCTTGGGTTTTTTAAGGTCATTTTTTTCTACCACCTTAATGTTTTGTTTTTTTTTCTCTATTTAAGTAAGATAAATGAGTTCATCTGTTGCTTCATCCCCACAAACTTCATTTTCCAATATTTTTTTTTCAGTAAATGTTCTCAATTTTAAGGCAAACGTAAAATATTTAAACATAAAGTAGGGCCTACACAGAAATTACGCTCGAGAATTCGAATTTCAAAGCACGTTCGGATTATGGAGCGAAACTATATCAAAATTTCTCTTTGCATGTCAAGTTGCGTGAGTGTTAGTCTCTTCTGATCTAGAGGTATTTTTGTATTTGATATACCTTTTTATTTTCATTAAATCTTGAGTTTTTTTTTAACACTCCGTTCTTGGGGGTTTTTTTTAAATAAAAAAAAAAGATCCCATTAACACAGTCCTAATTTTCTCCTTAGATTTTTGGTTTCCTTTTTATTGGCCTAATCTGTCCTGATTATGACGATGTTTTCCATTTTAAACAAAAAATTCAATGGCGAAACACGTGCCCTCCCCCCCCCTAAAGTTTATATTTTAAAAAATGTATATATCTACTTCATTAGATCCATAAAACTTTAATTAATATGCTCTCGTTTGGTTTCAAGTTATTATCATTATTTCTTTTATCAGTGAAATTCAAGCAGATATTAATGGCAACGAGGTTTTATTTGTAAATTTCCATTTTTAAACAAAATCGACATTTTGCGTCATCAATTAATGAGTAGTTAGCTCCCACGGGCAACCTGAAAAAAAAAATAATAATACTCTCGACGACTAATATTATTATTAATAAAACCTGGCGAAAACATGGTGTGGGCGTTAACTCTCCGATCAGATTCATTGAATCATCAGCGCACAACTTGTGTGGTGTGAAGAGTATAGACTGTTGTTGATCACGTTATTTTTAGTTATAAGCAGTGGTTCCCAACTTTTTACGCTACTTTACCCCTAGGGTGACAAAGCATATCCGCGGTACACCACACACGTAATAAGTTCGCGAATGGATGAACTTATTTTCATAATGGGATGTGTGTTTACCCTTCTTATGCGATACTTGGGCACGTGGTTTGGTGGCGAGTCGCGCAGGAAACTGGGTCATCAAACCCTTGGTTGTTCTAATTTAAAATTATATGTCGTTGCGTACGACTGCCAAAACCCTTACCCGTACCCCTGGATGTATGCGTACCCCCAGAAGAGAACTTGGGGTAGCAAATGACGTCATTCAGCCCATATCGTGACTTACGGTAGTTCAGTGCTATCATGGAAACCAAGTCTTCCACTACAAACAGAACCGTTTGTATGTTGTTGTTGTTTGTTATTGTTTGCTGTTGTTGTTGTTGTTTGTTATTGTAGATCAAGGTACAAAGTGACATTTAGGAGCCCTAAGCCAGTGTTCAGGTGCAGGTTTGAGCAGGGGCGCCGAGAGCCAACAAGGGCCCCACGGCAGGACATCATTGCGGCCCCTTAATAAACAATGAGTCGTGAAAAAATTGACATGGTCGGGGCGGTCGGCCCCCCTTACAGATGCGGGCCCCCTGGCAATGACCCCCCCTGACCCCCCTCTCGGCGTGCCTGGGTTTGAGCTACATTTAGGGAGTCCATCAAAACGGCCCTCATTACACGATCGTTTCCCGATTTTGAATATAACTTTATGCTCAGTGTCATCATTAACAGTTGGCAACAAAAGGCGAATGGTTGTTTGGACTGGCAAGCTACTTGTGTGTATGATATGTTCATTGACTGACAAGATACTTGTGTGTATGATATGTTCATCATTGACTGACAAGATACTTGTGTGTATGATAAGTTCATTGACTGACAAGATACTTGTATGTATGATATGTTCATCATTGACCGACAAGATACGTGTGTGTATGATATGTTAATTGACTGACAAGATACTTGTGTGTATTATATGTTCATCATTGACTGACAAGATACATGTGTGTATGATATGTTCATTGACTGACAATTACTTGTGTGTATGATATGTTCATTGACTGGCAAGATACTTATGTGTATGATATGTTCATTGACTGACAAGATACTTGTGTGCATGATATGTTCATTGACTGACAAGATACTTGTGTGTATGATATGTTCATTGACTGACAAGATACTTATGTGTATGATATGTTCATTGACTGACAAGATACTTGTGTGCATGATATGTTCATTGACTGACAAGATACTTGTGTGTATGATATGTTCATTGGCTCACAAGATACGTGTGTGTATGATATGCTCATCATTGACTGACAAGATACTTGTGTGTATGATATGTTCATCATTGACTAACAAGATACTTGTGTGTATGATATGTCCATCATTGACTAACAAGATACTTGTGTGTATGATATGTTCATCATTGACTGACAAGATACGTGTGTGTATGATATGTTCATTGACTGACAAGATACTTGTGTGTATGATATGTTCATTGACTGACAAAGATACTTGTGTGTATGATATGTTCATTGACTGACAAGATACGTGTGTGTATGATATGTTTCTCATTGACTGACAAGATACGTGTGTGTATGATATGTTCATTGACTGAAAAGATACTTGTGTGTATGATATGTTCATTGACTGACAAGATACTTGTGTGTATGATATGTTCATTGACTGACAAGATACTTGTGTGCATGATATGTTCTTGTTAGACAGACAAGAAACTATTGTGCATATAATATGTTCTTGTTAGACAGACAAGAAACTATTGTGCACATAATTTGTTCTTGACATTTCGATTGTTTTGTCGGAACCACATAATGCACTCATTTCACTCGGACGTACATGTGAACAAACATACAAACACATAAATGCACCAACAGCGGCTGTAATTACTGACTCATGCGCTCACATCTGGTCCGATGAATCACTTGACTAGTTGCTGTTGGTCACTCAGACCACTTGGAGCTGGCCACATTGGTTGTGGCATTCACAGCCATGCTCACAGCCATGCTCACAGCAATACTCCAGCCATACTCTCTTTTCACAACGATGATTCTTTTGTTTACCTTCATCCACTTCTTCCAACTTCCTTTCCTCTCGTCCTCTGACTTTATATCCATCACTGACCGATGTAGATCGTTTTAACCCGCCTCCTCCCCAACTCCATCTCCCTCCATTCTCTCCCTCTCTCTCTTATTCTCTCTCCCTCTCTTTCTCATTCTTTGTATCTTCTAACATTCTTTCTCTATCTCATTCTTTCTATCTCTCTCATTATTTCTCTCTCTCATACTTTCTTTTTCTAATTCTCTCTCTCTCTCTCTTTCTCATTCTTTCTATCTCTCTCTCATTCTTTCTATCTCTCATAATCTCTCTCTTTCATTCTTTCTATCTCTTCCTCATTCTCTCTCTCATTCTTTCTCTCTCATTTTCTCTCGCATTCTCTCTCGTTCTCTCTCTCATTCTTTCTCTCTATCATTCTTTCTCTCTCTCATTCTCTCTCTCTCATTCTTTCTTTCTCTTTCTCATTCTTTCTTTCTCTCATTCTTTCTATCTCATTCTTTCTATCTCTATCATACTTTCTTTCTTTTTCTCATTTTCTCTGTCTCATTCTTTCTATCTGTCTCATTCTTTCTCTCTCTCATACTATCTCTCTCTTTCATTCTTTCTTTCTCTTTTTCATTTTCTCTCTCATTCTTTCTATCTCATTCTTTCTGTCATTATTTCTCTCTCTTTCTCTCTCTCACATTCTTTCTGTCTCTCATTCTTTCTCTCTCTCTCATTCTTTCTATCTCTCATCTTTCTATCTCTCATTCTCTCTTATTCTTTCTACCTCTCATTTTTCCTATCTCTCATTCTTTCTCTCTCTCATTCTTTCTA
>JAGDYQ010000033.1:4606919-4646919 GCA_021962125.1 Bulinus truncatus
AACTGTTAGCCGTCTGCTGAGGCAAGAACAAAAACAGGACGAGGTTGTGCCATAGTACAGAGACTTGACACAAGACTGGTACCAATGAAATACTTCAGCTCTTCTGCTCTCGGCAACTTGTGTTCCCCCATATTTTTTCTTTTCTTTTCTATTTAATCTATCAGTACTATCTCTCTTCACCTATCTCTCTGTACCCATATATGTACTCTGTACCTACCCCCTGTACTATCTCTGTACTACCTGTGTACTATCTCTGTAGCTATAACTCGTACTATCTCTTTCCAATCTCTGTATTTATTAATGTACTGTCTCTGTGCTACCCTCTCTCTCGCTCTCTCTCTCTCTCTCTCTCTCTGTCACTCTCTCTCTCTCTCTCTCTCTCTATGTCCTCTCTCTCTCTCTCTCTCTCTCTCTCTCTATCTATCTATCTATCTATCTTTCTATCTCTAATATCTATGTATTTATTTTTTTCTGTTTCATTTCATTTTTTTCTTCATTGCTTTACTATCAACACTTTTATCTTCATTAGTTTACCTGGGTACATGTCTTCTACCTAAGTTTAATTTTGACTGTGCTAAGACTTTCTCATTTCTTTAAATCATTATAATTAATCTTTTCAACTTTCTGTGGATTAACCCTCTCTCTGTCTCTCTCTCTCTCTCTCTCTCTGTCTCTCTCTCTCACTCTCTCTCTCTTTTTTTCTCTCTTACGGCATTCAATCAGATTTTCTTCGTTTAATTTCCAGTTCTATTTTTTTTTCCCTTTTCTTTATATTTTTCTTCTGTTTCTCTGCTAAGTTTCTATTGGCTGTTTTTCTTTTTCACATAGAATCAGTTTTTTGTTGTTGTTTTCCCCCTTATATTTTAAAAAAAAATGTTGACATTTCCCCAGTAAAATTTAAATTGTACACTGACATACGAAATAATTTAATCTTTGTCCGAACGTCAATGCCGTCTTTCCAGCCCATGTGAAAAATTTACTGCAGGGGCCAGGCATTCTACAGCTGGGGCCAGGCAATAGCGGGGGGGCAAGTAATACATTTTACTAAGTAGAGCAAATAAGCAGAGGGGGCCAGACAAAACGCAGGGAGGGGCCCGCCCCCTGCCCCCCCGCCTACACGCTACGGGCCTGCCGTCTTTATTCATCTTTCAGTCCACGAATTTATATCACTATTGAACATGTTATTACAGTAATTCGACGGATGGTCGTGTGGTAAATCTCTCGACTGTCGACCTGAAGGTACCTGGTTCGATCTCCGGTGAGCACCAAGGAAAATTTTCAGGTCTTGGCTCAAGTTCTCGATATATCTCCCGTGGTGCCTTCATAGTCATTGCACTATCGACAATGGTGGGGATGAAAGAAGGGCACATTAAAAACCGTCCCATTAGTGGTTCATAGGATCTAAGAGAATTCATCTCATCCTTACAGGGACTTCACACATACACTGAGAGTCCACCGAATATCCTAGGACTTGACAGAAAATTGTTTTTTTTTTTTAATATTCACAAAACAATTCATTTTAATTTCAATAGCCACTGAGCAAGTGTTAGGTTTGGGTGATACGTCAGTGGCTAGTTGCTCTATTCATCTATCAGTTTGTATGGTCGCCAATAGAGTGAGAATTCCAATTCTTTCTAAACAGATTTAACGGCTTCGATGGTTTAAACATTTAGACATGTACAGTTTATTAGGACGTTCAGTTGATGAATATCTATCAGAAACTAAGAAACAAATAAAATTTAACGCACAACATACAACACTCTTCCAATCAGCAATCAAAATCCAACATATTAACAATCTTCCCATCAACAATCAATATCCAACATATAACAATTTTCCTTTAAACAATCAATTTCCAACATATAACAAACTTCCTATCAACAATCAATATCCAACATATAACAAACTTCCTATCAACAATCAATATCCAACATATAACAATCTTCCTATCAACAATCAATATCCAACATATAGCAATCTTACTATCAATAATCAATATCCAACATATAACAATCTTCCTATCAACAATCAACATCCAACATAAAACAATCTTCCTATCAACAATCAATATTCAACACATAAGTCTTCCAATAAACTCTTCAATGTAATCAGAAAAGATGCTAGCCAATAAGAAAACATCGTCACAACGTAAAAGCCTCAAGAAGAATGGTGACTGGAGTGTAAATAAGGGATGGGGTGGGGTGGGGGTGGATTGAGAGTTGGCAACCTAAAGCCTGGACCAGGTACGGAGCTGATGAAGAGCCCTTGAGTAAGTACCAGATGGTCAGTGGGTGTGAGAACGGGACGTGACAGAAATATTACGCAATAAACTGAAGTTACGATATGAAGTAATAAAAAAAATTATAAAATGGACCACAGTTAACATGTAGTGGACTTATACTAGTTCTAGTATGTTCTAGTTGTTATGTCCGTTGGTTAATTGAAGGTACTATAATAAGGTAGCAGTATGGGCGATTGTCTGATAGTTGACAAGAAGAAAGTATAACGTTCTGAATAAAGACAGTGACATATGGCTGGGTCGCAACCTCCTCACAACGGGACTGATTATGATTGCTACTGTCATTTGGTCAATTACTTTCATTTGATATTTGGTCTATTACTGTCATTTGTCATTTGGTCTAGTACTGTCATTTGTCATTTTGTCTATTACTGTCATTTGTCATTTGGTCTACTACTGTCATTTGTCATTTTGTCTACTACTGTCATTTGATCTATTACTGTCATTTGTCATTTGGTCTATTACTGTCATTTGATCTATTACTGTCATTTGTCATTTTGTCTACTACTGTCATTTGGTCTATTACTGTCATTTGTCATTTGGTCTATTACTGTCATTTGATCTATTACTGTCATTTGTCATTTGGTCTATTACTGTCATTTGGTCTATCGCTGTCATTTGTCATTTTGTCTACTACTGTCATTTGGTCTATTACTGTCATTTGTCATTTGGTCTATCGCTGTCATTTGTCATTTTGTCTACTACTGTCATTTGATCTATTGATGTCATTTTTCATTTGATCTATTATTGTCATTTGTCATTTGGTCTATCGCTGTCATTTGTCATTTTGTCAACTACTGTCATTTGATCTATTGATGTCATTTGTCATTTGGTCTATTACTGTCATTTGTCATTTGGTCTATCGCTGTCATTTGTCATTTTGTCAACTACTGTCATTTGATCTATTAATGTCATTTGTCATTTTGTCTATTACTGTCATTTGTTATTTCGCTCAAGATATTAAACCTGTTACCTGGATGTTAAGTGAATCACTCACGGTTTGAGTCTTCGCACCTGGTGACTCCAGTGGGAATCAAGCGATTCCTTCTGATTTCATACCTTACGTCATTGATAACAACCTGGTCTTGGGAGGATGAGGGGGGAAGATTACATCTATAGCACTCAACAGTCGAACTAAGTGTCTTCTTGGAGCATAATGTCTGTACACAGCTGATATCGTGAGATCTAATTTGACTTTTGTATGTGAAGGAATCGATCCTAAGGCATCTATCTTGATGGCATATCACATGCTCTGAGACAAAATCGGTGTCTTTCAAATGTGTTGGCTGGGGGATGGTAAAGTTGCTACTCCAATGGAAGGGCTGCATTTATGAGTTCAAATCATAGCTACCTATGGGCTTTCATTGGTGCTCTCATTGGTGTTATCGTTGTTGCACTCATTAGTGCTTTCATTGGTGTTATCATTGGTGCTTTCATTGGTGCTTTCATTGGTGCTCTCATTGGTGCTTTCATTGGTGCTATCATTGGTGCTTTCATTGGTGCTATCATTGGTGCTCTCATTGGTGATATCATTGGTGCTTTCATTGGTGCTATCATTGGTGCTCTCATTGGTGCTCTCATTGGTGATATCATTGGTGCTTTCATTGGTGCTATCATTGGTGCACTCATTGGTGCTCTCATTGGTGCTCTCATTGGTGATATCATTGGTGCTTTCATTGGTGCTATCATTGGTGCTCTCATTGGTGATATCATTGGTGATATCATTGTTATTCCACCATCGGCAATGATGAGGATGTATACAAGAGGGGTTAAGGATCCCTTGTGTCTTAAAAGATTTTTCTTTTCAATAATTATGGGGCTACTTACTTTACGACAGATACTATTGACACAGCATCTCTTATAGTCAGCTACTTACTTTACGACTGATACTATTGACACAGCCTCTCTTATAGTCAGCTACTTACTTTACGACAGATACTATTGACACAGCCTCTCTTATAGTCAGCTACTTACTTTACGACAGATACTATTGACACAGCCTCTCTTATAGTCAGCTACTCACTTTACGACAGATACTATTGACACAGCCTCTCTTAAAGTCAGCTACTTTACGACAGATACGACACATGTATGTGTGGTGGATGTATGTGTGGTGGATGTATGTGTGGGGGATGTATGTGTGGGGGATGTATGTATGGAGGATGTATGTGTGGTGGATGTATGTGTGGTAGATGTATGTGTGGTGGATGTATGTATGGGGGCTGTATGTGTGGGGGATGTATGTATGGGGGATGTTTGTGTGGTGGATGTATGTATGGGGGATGTATGTGTGGTGGATGTTTGTGTGGGGGATGCATGATGGGGGATGTATGTGTGGTGGATGTATGTGTGGTGGATGTATGTGTGGGGGCTGTATGTATGGGGGGATGTATGTGTGCTAGATGTATGTTGGGGGCTGTATGTGTGGGAGATGTATGTGTGGTGGATGTATGTAAAGGGGATGTATGTGTGGGGGGATGTATGTGTGGGGGGATGTATGTATGGAGGATGTATGTATGGAGGATGTATGTGTGGGGGCTGTATGTGTGAGGGGATGTATGTGTGGGGGGATGTATGTGTGGCGGATGTATGTGTGGTAGATGTATGTGTGGGGGATGTATGTGTGGTGGATGTATGTGTGGGGGGATGTATGTATGGGGGGATGTATGTGTGGTGGATGTATGTGTGGTAGATGTATGTGTGGGGGATGTATGTATGGGGGGATGTATGTGTGGTAGATGTATGTATGGGGGATGTATGTGTGGGAGGATGTATTTATGAGGGCTGTATGTGTGGGGGATGTATGTTGGGGGCTGTATGTGTGGGGGATGTATGTGTGGGGGATGTATGTATGGGGGGATGTATGTATGGGGGATTTATGTGTGGGGGATGTATGTATGGGGGATGTATGTGTGGGGGATGTATGTGTGGGGGATGTATGTGTGGGGGATGTATAACTTGGGGATGTATGTGTGTATGTTTTTTAATGTTTATTAATAGGTCTGTCTGAATTCTTAATATCGGTACGTTTAGTTGACAGTCAAACAGATGAGATAGATAGATAAATAGATAGATAGATAGATAGATAGATAGATGGATAGATAGATAGATAGATAGATAGATAGATAGATAGATAGATAGATAGATAGATAGATAGATAGATAGATAGATAGATAGATAGATAGATAGATAGATAGATAGATAGATAGATAGATAGATAGATAGATAGATAGATAGATAGATAGATAGATAGATAGATAGATAGATAGATAGATAGATAGATAGATAGATAGATAGATAGACTGAAGACCAGTTAATTAACAAGATAAGCGACATAGTATTGTGGCTCCGTTATTTACACCAGAATTAAGTCATGATAATACATTTGATGAACAATGGACGGAGGGACGAGAGGGGGGAGGGGGAGGGAGAGAAGTTTTTCTCGTCTTCTTTTTATCTCCAGACACAAAACTTATTAAGGTTTTCTCTCTCTCTCTCCCTCCCCTCTCTCCCTCTCTCCCTCTCTCTCTCTCTCTCTCTCTCTCTTTTTTTTTACACACACATACACACACACACACACACAAATCTTTCAAATGAACAAAATGTTCGATTATTGATTCTCCTTCTCTGGGGCGACGTCCCCCCCCCCCCTTTCCCACAGCTCCTACATCACCCCACTTCACCTGCATTCACTGAGCAGAGGGACGGGGCGCACAGTAACCAGTGGAGAAGAAGAAGAAGAAGAAGGAGGAAAGAAATATGTATATATATTGATAGACCGGGAGAAATCGATAAGTGGTCGCCCTCGGCCATGCTCGGTGTTCATAAGATTTGAATAACGTGAAATGGGGGCCGGCATATAATAGCCCCGCTCCACTGGGGCCTCGCTTGACCTTTTGTCTTGGACTAATATGAAGCGGGCAAATTTTTTTTTTAATGTGTGGTAGCTGTTTGCCCTACAAGTGCACGGAACGGATTTCTTAATTGGATAAACCAGTGGATAGTCCACAGATAGAAGAGGGGGAGGAGTGAGGGGGGGGGGGGGGGCAGGGGAGGGGAGAAAATGGTATTGATCTAAGCGGCTATAACTCTGGGTCAGATGACCCCCCCCCCCAGCTCGTTGAGTTGCGGGCGGTCGGTTGGTTTGTTGGGGAAGTCTGGTCTGGATGAACTCTGAAATTCACTTATCCGTGAAGTTTAGATAACAGTTTAGTGAGCTGTTCGATCTGTGTGTCATTATTACGTCAGTCGTTAATTGTGTGCCTGATATGTTTACATGTAACTGAAGTACAATATTTTCATTTCTTAATTTGCACATGTCGAACTACATCGGTTTTTGGAGAAAGAAATTTGTTTTTTTTTTTAATGTTTCTATAAACAGTCCACAAAATTCACTTCATACTGGCTTCTTCAAACATAAGTTACGAATTGTCATTTAGTTTATGTTGTGGCACAGTGGCGTCACTAGGGTTGGTGTCACCCGGTGCGGTAACTCATGGTGTCACCCCTCTCATGACACCCCATAGACATACAGCGTTCTTAGCAAAATTTATAAATAAATTTACGACAATAGAAGAATAAATAATTGATATCTATAGGTCAGTGCAAGTATACCATAATTTCGGAGATATTTTTATTTATTTTTAAAAATTAAATAAGGCTTTAAATTATTTCAAATTACAAAATAAGAATATAGGCCTAAAACTAGATATTTTGCATTTTGGTGTCACCCCTTGTGAGGGTGTCACCCGGTGTGGTCCGCACCCCCTAGTGACGCCACTGTTGTGGCATAGGTCATATAATCAAATACATTCACCTCATATTGTAACATAGTCAATAAGTGTTACACCAATCACACTGTCACAGACAATCATATGGTCACAAACAATCATATGGTCACTTGCAAATATTATGGTCACATACAGGCTTGCGGAGCCGCCAAATTTTTTCCGGCTCAGGCTCCCACAAATTTGACGGCTCCGGCTCCCTATTAAGATAGTCTCACACGAGAAAAAAATGTTCGTAATTGCGCCACGCAAACATGCCGCTGATAAAAAGTTATGCACATTTTGCCGCGTTCACCCCCATAGTCAGGAACTTGAAAAATATACGCATGTCGGTTTTACTAAAAACAAACCATTTCAGTGCAACCAGAATCGTATCATTATTTTCGACCAAGGTTTCACTAGTCGCCATTTTCATAAGTAATAAAAAGTTATTTCAATGAACAAATTAGCAAATAGTAAAATGATACATCATTTAAAATATTTTAAAGACTTCCGTATTTATATTTATTATTTAGGGTGTCTAGGGTTCCACCAAGCGGACTCTGTATTATTATTTTTTAGGGTTCCGTCTAATAAAGTTTAAATATAGCTAAGCTTAGTGCATATTTGCCACGGGTCCGAACAACAATCGGATTTGATTGGGACCCGGGTCCGTATAGCCACATCCTTATAAATTTATCTACTCTATTTCAGATTTTCTGTTTATATAATAAAATTGTTAAATACAGAAAGCGACCATTTTGTTTTTAGTCTATTACAAATTCGCGGTCAAATAATAATACGAAGTGACGCGTTCTATTGTCATCGTAGTAAAAATTTATTTTAAATGATTGATACAATTATTCTATGAAATAATACTGTTTTAACTTTATATATAACAAAATAACATGCCATTAAAAAAATTTCGGAGGGTAAACAAGATTTAAAACGAACACAAAACGATTCCCCATTAAACATTTCAAATTGTAGAATGCAAACAATCAAACAAATTTGGAATTTTAAAGCTAAAAAAAAATTCTGCTGTAAAAATAAACATTAGGGGGCCGTGGAGCCACCAGATTTTTTTCGGCTCCGGCTCCAGCAAAAAGTAGCGTCTCCCGGCTCCTCGGCTCCGGCTCCGCAAGCCTGGTCACATACAAACACATTGTCACATACAATCATATGGTCACAAACAATCACATCGTCACATACAATCATATGGTCACTAACAATCACATGGTCACATACAATCGCATTGTCACACACAATCATATGGTCACTTACAATCATATGGTCACATACAATCATATGGTCACACACAATCATATGGTCACA
Source organism: Bulinus truncatus (assembly GCA_021962125.1). NCBI lineage: Eukaryota > Metazoa > Mollusca > Gastropoda > Planorbidae > Bulinus > Bulinus truncatus. Next base: position 4,615,320 of record JAGDYQ010000033.1, read on the forward strand.
TACAATCATATAGTCACATACAATCATATGGTCACATACAATCATATGGTCACATACAATCACATTTTCACATACTATCATATGGTCGGCCTTGTCATATGGTGATTGGAATGTGGGTGTTTTAAACGCCCTTTCCATAAAGCCCAGTTCATTGATTCGACACACAGACACGGTACACTATGTCGTCCTGTTGGTCACCTGGTGACCAGCCATGGCTATAGTGAGTAGACAGAGACAAGATCTACACAATCTAGCTGATGTTGATATCTATCTATCTATATGTGTATCTATATATCTTACTTAAGCCAGTCATTATTAAAACAGTATGAGCCACTAACAGTATGTACCCCAAATTGATTTTTCCTTTACAAATAATTAAGTTTATTACACTTTGGCTACAAAATATGGGTCATTTTAAGATCATTGATACCAAATTTGTCTATATATGTCAAAATTTAAGGAAGTTATGAATTTTTTTCACTTGTCAAATTTTAAGATAATTTTCCACATGCTAAAAAGACCAATTTGGGGGTAAATATTCCAAAAGATTTTGCTCCCAGAAAGGCCATATTTAAGGAAATCAGACAATAGTTTGTAAATAACATACTCAATTTTTTTCAAGAACTTTTAGAAATTAGAAAGCTATGTTTTTTTTGGGTAAAATATGGGACAAGACAGCTTTTTGTAAAATTTAAAAGGGAGGTAAAAAAATAGAAATTGGCATTTTTTAAATGTTTATATTTAAAAAAAACTAGCAAACCCAAAAATGTGATTATGGTATCATTTTAAAGAGTGATGTGTGAACAATGTAACTATTTAAACATACTTAAAAAATAAAAACAATGGGTTAGACAAGGATGAATACTCATCATGTGTACAAAAAAAGCAAAAAATGCACCATACTAAAAAAAATCATAAAAAATTCAAATTTATCTTTAAAATCAATAACTTTAAATCAAAGTGAAGCACATTCAATAGTCTATAATAACTGAACTATTTAACATGATTAAATGATTTTATTTTTGAAAAAAAACTTAAAGAGATATATCCACTCATTTTTAAATAAATGCCATAAGCACAATTATGACAGTTAATATGAATGTCATCTAATGCTAAAAAAAATTTTTCAGTTTACATCTCCTTTAACTATAAGTAATAAATCTATAATACAGCATGATTTTATCATCTTTTTCCACACACAAAATAACAATAAATAGGTCCTGTGAGTGCTCAACACAATTTTAAAACAGTTGTCAAAGAACAATTATAAACAAGTACTACACTATATGTAATATTAAAAAAATTTTATCAGTACATGTATATCAAATTAACAAAATTACTGTTCTTTACTTCTTTGTGGATATTGTCTCAAGTATTCTATAGTTCAAAATCTTTATCATTTGTAACATATACATATGTCTTAATTGAAATTTTTTTTTTTTAATTTAAGTATGATTTATTCAGAGAAATGATACAGAAATCTCTGAATTATTAATTGGCATTATTTCTTGTTGGGGCCAATAAGGATTCTATTTAAGAATTAGATGAATGATTAAATTGACATTTAAAAAATCAGTATATGCCTTGTAATAATAGTAGCTTTGTTGAAGTTATAAGGAAAAGTTATGTGTTGATTTTATCTTCACATACAACAACAATAAATCTATTATCATTTTATTTATAGTTTTTCATGAGTTCTGTAGCAAAATTAACTGGAGGACAGTATATTAGCCTATGTCCTGTATTGCCATATGTGTAGTACACAATACTGACTGAAATATTTGAATTGTATTCAACAATTTCACTGAGAAATCGCACATCTTGCATTGACTGTGATAGTTTGACAAAGTTATCCCCTGCCCTTTCCATCAGATACCTGTCTCCTACAGTTCTTGACAAATGGAGTAGGGTCTACTATTAGTTTGTGGAACTAGGCATTTTTAAATTAAGAAATATTACTGCTATAAATAAGAACACTAAAATACTGCATTGCTCATCATCTAAAATAAAAATAAAAGACATATTTAAAAAGATACACAATAATACACAAATAAGCAAAAAATAGGGTTGTATTTATAACATACATGTTAGACTACTATACTACTAGCCTATATCTTTGTAGATCTATATTTACTATACTAAATCTGTAGTGTAGTCAAACAGAAACTTTTTTTTAATTTGTTATGCATTATAACTATTATATTAACTTATATTTAAACATATCAGTATGTAGAATATATTGCAATTAAACATTTCCAATGAGATTTTATTATGAACAGTAAATCGAATTTAATAGTTCATTTATTAATATAATTTAAATTCAAACACGGCAAAGTTAGTTTTAGTCTCACTGTATAGTCTTATAGCTGTTTTTTTTTTCCGGCGAGACAATTCAACTTTCGATTTCTCTACCATTTTTGAAAAATCGAAATAACTTTAATAAAATAGTTTTTCCCCATTTTTTATAACTTTATAAATATTTTAACATGTTATAGATTTGAAAAAATAAACATTAACGTTTTTCATTCGCGAGAAAAAATTGGGTTATTGTTCAAAGTATGTAGGGGGTGATTTTAGACTTCGAGAGATTCACTTGCAAATCAAAATAAATATAATCATCCTAAAAATCATTTATAGCTGGTTTATTATTACACAGAAACCTATTTTTGCAATATATTGATAGGAATGCTATTTAAATTTATTTTGCGATGGTTTTACTTACCTCTAATATTCGATTAAGCTCTAAAAATATTTTTTTTTCTAAAGCACTATGAGTAGTCAGAGACTGAAAATCCTTCGCTTCGGCCATCGCACCGGGGAAAAAAATGTATAATTATAGGGCGTTTTAAAGGGCGCGGCGAATTTGCGCCAATTATCGGGCGCAATTGCATTTATAATATTTTTATAGGGAAAAAGTCCAGCTTTCTAATGATAGATTTAAATTTTAACCAAATTAAAGATTTCTACAATAAATATTTAAAATACGTTTTAAAACTTAAAATGAACAAATATATTTTCTATTATTCATAAATTTAAAGATATAATTATAAAGAACTATTATTCCTGAATAAAATTATATAAATCTTTATATAATTGGATTATTGGTGCTAATTCGCCCGACACGTTTATCATAGGGTGGTAGGAAATTTACGCGTCGGTCGCAACATAAAAACAGAGATTGTGGGTACATTCAATTAAATATTTCGTTTATTAAAAAAATCGAAAATCAAAACAAAACAATCATATTATGAAGGTGCTTGAAATAAGCTTTTAAATGATATATTTTATGATAGAATAATGTTGGCATTTCATTATACAATCTTAAGTTGAAAATAGGCATAAAATGATTTTCATGTACGAAAATCGCTGTTTTTCGTCAGTTTGGGGTACCTACTAACAACAGTTCTCCAGTGGGGCAACTAACTACTGTTCTCCAGTGGGGCTACTAACAACAGTTCTCCGGTGGGGCCACTAACTACAGTTCTCCGGTGGGGCAACTAAAAACAGTTCTCCAGTGGGGCAACTAACAACAGTTCTCCAGTGGGGCATCTAACTACAGTTCTCCAGTGGGGCAACTAACAACAGTTCTCCAGTGGGGCAACTAACTACTGTTCTCCAGTGGGGCTACTAACTACAGTTCTCCAGTGGGGCCACTAATTACAGTTCTCCAGTGGGGCAATTAACAACAGTTCTCCAGTGGGGCAACTAACAACAGTTCTCCAGTGGGGCCACTAACTACAGTTCTCCAGTGGGGCAACTAACAACATTTCTCAAACGACTTCTACCCTGAGTTATCCACTCAAGCTGCTTCCAGTATAACAACATCCGGGAGATGTCGGCTTTGAGGTCTCGCCTCCAGGTATTTTTTGGTTGGCCTCATAGCCCTTGCCAAGAGATCTTACTTGCTGGTTTTAGTGATGTGTGACATATCCAGCCCCATCAACACTTCCTGGTCTCCTCTATCAGTGCAACTATGTATCTCTCTCTCTATCTATCTATGTATCCATCTATCTCTATGTCTATCTATCTATATATAAATATATATATATATATATATATATATATATATATATATATGCATCTACCTATCTCTACATATAGCTAACTATTTTTGTTTCTCTCTCTCTCTCTCTCTCTCTCTCGTTCTCTGTCTCTCTCTCTCTCTTTTTCTCTCTCTCTTTTTCTCTCTCTCTCACTCCGTATATATATATATATATATATATATATAAATATATATATATATATATTAATATCTCACATATTCCCATAAGCTCCCGCGTATTCCCATAAGCTCCCGCATATTCCCATTAGCTCCCACATAATCCCATATACTCCCGCATATTTCCATAAGTTCCCATATATTCACATTCTCTCTCTCTCTCTCTCTCTCTCTCTCTCTCTCTCTCTCTCTCTCTCTCTCTCTCTCTCTCTCTCTCTCTTCATATCCCTTTTTTTCGATAATTGACTTGGAGTTGAATATACTTATGCATGGCAGTTAATCATTGTATAGCAGAAAATTGAAACGAAGCTTATAGTCCGCTTCAAAAATTGAAAAACTGGAGTAGAATTTACTGATGCGTAAAAATTTGACCTTAATGTGGTTGAAAATAAACACAAAGCCTATAGTCCCATTCGTCAAATACTAAACATGAGTAGAATCAATTGACACATATTCCCATAAGCTCCAACATATTCCTATAAGCTCCCACATAACCCATAAGCTCCCACATATTCCCATAAACTCCTACATATTCCCATAAGCTCCTACATATTCCCATAAGCACCTAATATTCCCATAAGCTCCAACATATTCCCATAAGCTCCTAATATTCCCATAAGCTCCTATATATTCCCATAATTTCCCACATATTCCCATAAGCTCCAACATATTCACATCAGTTCCTACATATTCCCATAAGCTCCCACATATTCCCATAAGCTCCCACATATTCCCATAAGCTCTCAAAAATTCACATGATGCTCCAACACAATCAGTTTTATTATAATCATTATTTAGTTTCATTTAATAACTGAATCTTGTCGAACAAAAATTTTTTTTTTCTTTTTAGAAATATGAGATAACAGAATGCATCTTTTCTTTACCCCATGCAAGTCCGTCCTTGGTATTTACACTCACAATAACCCAATAAACAGAAGCATGTATATTCACACACACACACACACATACATATACCCAAAGCATAACAGGAAACAAACTGGTCCGAGTATAGTCATGGTGACTATCGCTCTCCCTTTTACTTTCTCTCGCTCGCAAATACTCACAGTCAACTGCATGTACACACACACACACACAAAATAAGTGCTAAAATAAAGACTAATAAGTTACTGAACACTCACTAGCACAAACACAAGCATTTAAGCACTCACGGATACACAAACCAATATATTTGCACTAAAGCACACTAAAACATGTAGACGAGCACCAACATACAAAGACTAGTATATTATTAGCACCAATACACAAAGACTAGTATATTATTAGCACCAATACACAAAGACTAGTATATTATTAGCACCAATACACAAAGACTAGTATATTATTAGCACCAATACACAAAGACTAGTATATTATTAGCACTAACTCACAAAGACTAGTAAATTATTAGCACTAACTCACAAAGACTAGTTAATTATTAGCACCAACATACAAAGACTAGTATATTATTAGCACTAACTCACAAAGACTAGTATATTATTAGCACTAACTCACAAAGACTAGTATATTATTAGCACCAACATACAAAGACTAGTATATTATTAGCACTAACTCACAAAGACTAGTATATTATTAGCACTAACTCACAAAGACTAGTATATTATTAGCACCAACATACAAAGACTAGTATATTATTAGCACCAACATACAAAGACTAGTATATTATTAGCACTAACTCACAAAGACTAGTATATTATTAGCACTAACTCACAAAGACTAGTATATTATTAGCACCAACATACAAAGACTAGTATATTATTAGCACTAACTCACAAAGACTAGTATATTATTAGCACTAACTCACAAAGACTAGTATATTATTAGCACCAACATACAAAGACTAGTATATTATTAGCACCAACATACAAAGACTAGTATATTATTAGCACTAACTCACAAAGACTAGTATATTATTAGCACTAACTCACAAAGACTAGTAACACTATATCCTATAACACTAACATACAAAGACTAGTATATTATTAACACTAACACACAAAAACTAGTTTATTATTAGCACTATCTCACAAAGACTAGTATATTATTAGCACTAACTCACAAAGACTAGTATATTATTAGCACCAACATACAAAGACTAGTATATTATTAGCACTAACTCACAAAGACTAGTATATTATTAGAACTAACTCACAAAGACTAGTATATTATTAGCACCAACATACAAAGACTAGTATATTATCAGCACCAATACACAAAGACTAGTATATTATTAGCACCAACATACAAAGACTAGTATATTTTTAGCACCAATACACAAAGACTAGTATATTATTAGCACTAACTCACAAAGACTAGTATATTATTAGCACTAACTCACAAAGACTAGTATATTATTAGCACCAACATACAAAGACTAGTATATTATCGGCACTAACACACAAAGACTAGTATATTATTAGCACCAACATACAAAGACTAGTATATTATTAGCACCAATACACAAAGACTAGTATATTATTAGCACTAACTCACAAAGACTAGTATATTATTAACACTAACACACAAAGACTAGTATATTATTAGCACTAACTCACAAAGACTATTAACACTATATCCTATAACACTAACACACAAAGACTATTATATTATTAACACTAAGACACAAAGACTAGTATATTATTAACACTAACACACAAAGACTAGTATATTATTAGCACTAACTCACAAAGACTAGTATATTATTAAAACTAACTCACAAAGACTAGTATATTATTAGCACTAACTCACAAAGACTAGTATATTATTAGCGCCAACATACAAAGACTAGTATATTATTAGCACTAACTCACAAAGACTAGTATATTATTAGCACTAACTCACAAAGACTAGTATATTATTAGCACCAACATACAAAGACTAGTATATTATCAGCACCAATACACAAAGACTAGTTTATTATTAGCACTAACTCACAAAGACTAGTATATTATTAGCACCAACATACAAAGACTAGTATATTATTAGCACCAATACACAAATACTAGTATATTATTAGTACTAACGTACAAAGACTAGTATAGTATTAGCACTAACACACAAAGACTAGTATATTATTAGCACCAAAACACAAAGACTAGTATATTATTAGCACTAACACACAAAGACTAGTATAGTATTAGCACTCACGCACAAAGACTAGTATATTATTAGCACTAGCGCACAAAGACTAGTATATTATTAGCACCAACATACAAAGACTAGTATATTATTAGCACTAACTCACAAAGACTAGTATATTATTAGCACTAACTCACAAAGACTAGTATATTATTAGCACTAACTCACAAAGACTAGTATATTATTAGCACTAACTCACAAAGACTAGTATATTATTAGCACTAACACACAAAGACTAGTATATTATTAGCACTAACTCACAAAGACTAGTATATTATTAGCACTAACTCACAAAGACTAGTATATTATTAGCACCAACATACAAAGACTAGTATATTATCAGCACCAATACACAAAGACTAGTTTATTATTAGCACTAACTCACAAAGACTAGTATATTATTAGCACCAACATACAAAGACTAGTATATTATTAGCACCAATACACAAAGACTAGTATATTATTAGCACTAACGCACAAAGACTAGTATATTATTAGCACCAACACACAAATACTAGTATATTATTAGTACTAACGTACAAAGACTAGTATAGTATTAGCACTAACACACAAAGACTAGTACAGTATTAGCACTCACGCACAAAGACTAGTATATTATTAGCACTAGCGCACAAAGACTAGTATATTATTATTAGCACTAACGTAAATACAAACAAGCAATTAAATTCACACACAGACACACACACACACACACACACACAGCTAAGCGCATGCAGAATGACATGCATGTGCACTGACAAACTCACAGCAAACAGGACTGGTGGGTGTTGTTCACACATACATTAGTGCACTGACAAACTCACGTACACAATGTCCGTGGACCTCCCTACCTTGGTCCTCCATAACCTCAGGCAGCGGTATGGTCATGGTTGGGGTGGTGGGGTGGTGGGGTGGTGGGGCGGTTTCTGTCCGTTTTGTGAATCAGTGGTGTGTATTTGATCTCAACAAACCCAGCACACCGTATTTGATCTCTTAATTAACTGTTTGTAGATTAATTGGACGCGGGGGACTCGATTAGAGTAAACAAGAGAGCGGAAAGAAGGGAGGGGGGGGGTAGGTGTAGAAAGACGCATGTAAACAGCTTGTCACAAGAGATCACCCCCTCCCACCCATCCCCCAATAGGTGTTGGAGCTAGGCCTACAAAATAAAACACACACACAAAAATCGATTTATCTATCAGTTCAGTTTAATGGAAAGGGGTTAAAAAGGGGGGGGGTGGGGTGGGTGAGACAAAGCCAGAGATCGATATTTTGTTATGCCGATTATGATTGAATGGTGTGAAAGAAAGAAGTGTGTCTGTCTGTGCGTTATTGTGTATGTGTGTGTGTGTGTGTGTAGGGAGAGAGAGAGAGAGAGAAATGTAAGCAAATATTTTCTTTCCCTGGTATAGATTTGAGGTGTAATGGATTACAAGGAACTATTGGTAAATGGTGTCGACAAGATTATGATGGGGAAAAGGGGGGAGGACAGACACACACACACAGAGAGAGAGAGAGAGAGAGAGAGACAAGGTAGATGCCAATATTATATTTTTAGACAAAAGTTATTTGTAATTGTACAGTAGTTATCCTTATAATAACCGTACGTTCTGTATTTCTTTCCTTCCTTTGAAATGAAGTTTTACTTCAATCAACAAACAATTATTTTTATTGTTTGTACTCCATAAAGTACCTCTTTGTATTTCTAATTTTTAATGTCTTAATAAGATGGCCTGACATTTGAGGGTTGGGTATGGGCCCAGGTGTCAGATTATCAGGCGGGGGGAGGTGGGTGGGTGGGTGGGGGGGGGTCTTCCAAGATATTTTTATTAAAGAACCCTCAAATGTAGCTTTGCCTTGAGTTGCTCCCCCCCAACCTTCTGCTTTGCCTACGTCAGAAGTATATTTGTCCAGGTCCTATAAATGCAGATTTTCTCGGACCATCTAAAAGTTAAAACGGATCTATGTGTATATCATAAAAAATTCATTTTGCTCTAAGTCAACAAAATATCAATAAATGAAGACTGTTGCGAATTTAGTTCAGAAAAAAAAAAACAATACAGGAGAGTATATATATTATTATTCGTTGCTGGTATCATCTATCAAAATAAATTTATGATGGGATAGAATAGTGGTGGCGAATCTATGTCACGCGTGCCACAGTGTCGACACGCAGAGCCTCATCAGTCGGCACGCGACTAAGATATCACTTCCTTTAATTCTAAATGGAGTGTTGGTACTTTGCTATAAATAAGTGTTTGTTTGTGTGTTTGTATTGGTGGAATTTCGGGCACGTAGCCCCAAAATAGGTTCGCCACCATTGGAATAGAATATTGCCTATGAAGAAATTGTACGCATTTGATTTGACAGAGTTATTGACCAAGTCTTTTCTTGTCAACAAAACCATTTGTTCCCGTTTGACACCAAGCAAAGTACATCAGGTACAGGGCATTAAAAAAAAAGAAAACGACAATAGAATCGATTTATTGATTTGGGCGATCAACATTTGTACTCAATATCGATCCGGCGACTAACTCCAGACTCACTGTGGATTTTTCAAAAACATTTTGTAAGATGTGGAGAAGGTCCATAAAATGTTCCATCCATCTTTTTCTTATGTATTGGTATTTCTTAAGGTCGCTACCTTAGCCCCCACCCCCTGTTGGGTTTCCCCATCATCGTTATCTTTTTTTTTTCTGTAATCCTAAAATTATTAAAATGATGTGACGGTGGGGTGAAGAAGTCAAAAAGACCTTAATTGTCGAATATAATTAGAGGCGCAACATTTTCAAGGGGTGGCTCTCACGTTTTGTTTTTAGTTTAATCCGAAATGTACTTATATTACCTACCTAAAATGTAATCGGGGACTTATGGTCGTGCGGTAAAGCGCTCGACTGTGGACCTGAAGGTACCTTGTTCGATTTCCGGTGAGGACCGAGGAATTTGTTTAGGTCTGGGCTCAAGTTCTCGATATATCTCCCGTGGTGCCTCCATGGCCATTGCACTATCGGCTACGGTGGGGATGAAAGAAGGGCACCATAAAAACCGTCCCCTTAGTGGTTCATAGAATCTAAGAGACTTCATCTCATCCTTACAGGGACTTCACACACACACACACACACACACACATATATATATAAAATGTAAGACTGTCTAAAACATTTTGTAAAATATTGACTGTCGAGAACATTAAAGAAGCAAATCACTTTGCAATTTTTTTGTATAAATCTGTGTTTGAATAGAGACAATAGAAAGACATGTAAATTCCTGTGAATATTTTTCAAAGCACCAAATTAGTATTTTTGTTTCCCCACAAAGTTTTGTAATTGTATAATTTTGAATAAGTCAAACACATCGTGGGTGTCCCGTCTGTCTCCCCCACCCTAAAAAGGGGGGGGGGCAAGGGACGTGATGAAAATGATGGGGCTGCCAAGGGATCCCTGATAGATGTTCGGGTTGCCTCTCTTTTTCGGCGGCCCTGGTCCAGAAGGTCTCTTGACCTTCACATTCAAATTGGATTTTGAAAATATCTCCAAAAATATATAACCGAGAATCCAGCGATTATGACCTGAAGCTGTACGTCACAGAAAGAGCTTGCATCTGTTGACACGTCATAAAGTGTCAAGATATGTTCAAATGTCTCTCTTGAGTACTTCAATAATGTCCACGACCATGGCACAGATCGTTTTTTCCAAGAAGAGCCAATAGAACAAAAATTAAGTAAAAAATCCATTGGAAAGGTTTTTTATTTTAATTTTTTTTTTTGCCTAAGCAGAAGTGGAATGCTATTGTCTACTTTTGGAATTTTCAATTTTCAAAATGTATTCATTTATTTCTTAGAGATAGTTAAACAATTTTTTAAAATATGCATTTACGTAACAATCTGGGCATTAAATTGTTTTAAATTTGGTTCTCAAATTAAAATTATTTTTTTAAATATAATTTTAAGAGTATATTTGTTTTTTGTTTTTTTTAATCCTGCTCCTAAATTTTGAACAAAAATATCAAAACTCATTAAAAAAAGAGGACTCGTTTATTTTGAGTCTGTTGCCATTTTTTTGTTTGTTTTAATCCAGCTAATTTGGGTCGTTGATTGATTATATAAATATTATGTATACCGTCATACTTTTTTTTCAGGCAATATTACCAACTCAATTCAACCCTACCCCCCTCCCACACACACACACACACACACATACACATAGATCCTAATATTAAGACATTAAGTCTTCATGTGAGGAATATATTTCATTTACCTCGCATTACTCTCTGCCTCTTCATGGGCCACAACTCTACTGCATGCATAAATTTTAACACATTCATCAGACATGATTACCTGCATTATTTCCCTTACGCTGTATCATTTATATTTTTATTTTATATTCAAATAGTTTGTCTATTAGGGCAGGGTCACTTCAATGTGGTGGGGGGGGGTACAACCAGAATGCATTTACGGACTCCAGCTGCCCTCAGATGGGCTCCTGTTGCCCTCAGATGGGGGCTCCTGCCTTTAGGGGTTTAGTTGGGAACAAGAACCAGATATAAAATTACTTCGAAAATACTGATTGTGTTTGATCGGAGGGTGGTGGTGATTGTCTGTGGCGGGGGTGGGGGGGGGGGGCAATACTAGCTGGCGGATGTTCTGATTCGAGCAATAGAAAATAATTTCCACCGTATACTTCTAGCTTTGCAAATGTTATAAACATGATAGACATATGAAGACGCTGAGCTAATTCCCAGATACGTGGGGGAAAATAGCGAAGCGATCAGGTGATTATGGATAATACAGGTTCCTTTTAACATAAACATTGTTTTTCTCATCATTCCTATTTATTATTCGATTATGATTCTTATGATTCGATTATTTTTAATATAATTTTTTTTCTCTGTTATATTCATTTCTGTGCTGAAATAGTTTTTTCTTAGTAATAATAGACACACACTAGGCCTAGGCCTAATAGACACACACTAGGCCTAGGCCTATTTCAGATCAAAGTGTCAACGACGTTTCTTCAAAATACAATCCATCTCTCTCTCTCTCTCTCTCTCTCTCCGGCCGTTTATTCATCTATTTATACAGTCCATGTTCATCTGTCATAGCCTCTGAGCCAAAGTCTTATTGAAAAGGTCCATCCTTTGAGACAAGGGGAGAAGAAGGTTAAACTATGAAAAAGGAAGGTCACATTGAGGTTAAGTCCCTTGTTATGAACTCTGCGACATTTCCGACCAGGGTTCCAGCCATCAGTGTCACGTGATCGATTTCCTGTATATAAAAAAGGAGGGGGGGAAACGGGGGGGGGCGCAATTGACATAGGAGGCGTTGCGAAATAAGTTGTGGTATTGAACGTCTTTAGATCAGTACCAATCTATCGATTGGTTTCCGCATCTTTCTTTACTTTTTCATCAGTTCCTCCTCTCATGTGTACCTGCCAACGTTTTCCTTTTAGTTTTTATATTTTACCCATGTTGTTGAGTTTTAGACTTACCGAGATTTTAAACGTCTTCTGTTTAATGCGTCGAACTGTGTTTTATCGCCAGGCCTACCTTTGATAAATCATGTGATGTACCTGTAAGCATGGAATGAGATTATTCTCTTTTCATCCTATAATCAGTGTTGCCAGATGTTTTTTTTTTAACGAAAACCGCTGAAACTCGATAAAGAAAGAAACCCACCAAAAATCATCCTTTTGATTTAGTGAAAGGAAGAAGAAATGGTAAAATTCACTTCTAATGTTATGCTTAATGTAATTATTTTTTATTATTATTATTATTATTATTTTTTATGTGCATTAACGTTAAAAAAAACGTTGAAGCCGCCAAAAACCAGCCAATCCCGCCAGTGAGCTAAGACTCCCGCCAATCCATAGGCTAGAAAACGGTCAATCTGGCAATCTGCCTGTAATGAAACGTTCACGCAAACACTGTCTGGACACTTTTTTTTTTTTGTTGTCATCGCTGTCAAGTCTCCAATGGGCAAGACGTCATCACCGGTGACGTAGGCAGGCATGAGGAGAGGGATATGTGAAGCCAATACATTGCTACGGGCTCCATGAAGCTCAAGGTGGTCCCCATCATGCCCGACGCGTCTTAATTTTAAAATTATAAATGTCATTTTAAAAAATTACCTTATTTATATTATTGTTGTTGGATTTTTTTTTCGCAGGGGCCCACATGCCGTTGTGTCTCCGGGCCCCACTGGAGTTAGGAAACTTATGTCGTCCAAGCTCCTGACCCACGCCGATCGGGCCTCACAACCAAATGGTCACTGGGTCAACCAGCATACTATATATAAGTCCAAATGAGTTGGGGAGGTTGATAATGATTTCTAAAAACAAAAAATCAAACTGGACTTTGTTGATCAATACAATGGTTCTAGTCATGGGCGTATTCATGGGGGGGGGGCAAATGCCGCTGTATTGCCCTACATTTTGAAAAAATGTCATATAAGAGGGGGGCATTTGCTTCCCCCCCTACTTTTAAAAAAATGTCATAAAGTTGTTATTTGCCCCCCCCCCCGGAAAATTTTTGCCCCCCCTGGAAAAATTCCTAGCGACGCCTATGGTTATAGTACACCGGTTCTCAACGTTTTTCGCGACAATACCCCAAAAGAAGTGTTGGGCGGGAACCCCTTTCATGTAAGTTCGCAAAAATTTGTACTAATGTTCATTATAGAATGTGATTACTTTTCTAACGCGATACTTAGGCACGTGGTTTGGTGATGTGTCACGTGGTTTGGTCATGTGTCTCGTGGTTTGGTGATGTGTCGCGCAGCCAACTGGCGACCTTCTTCAAACTCTTGTTTGTTAAAAAAACGAAAATAATAAGTCGCCGTGTACCCTGCATAACATTATACGTACTATCATTTGAAAACCGTGGTTCTTGTAAGAATTAAATAAAACCCACTGAAAGCAAATACCACACAAAACCACACACAGAGACATAAATATGTATTTGATGGTTGCATCATTTTGCATTTCTGTGTTACTTCACGTGTACATAACACGTCTAACTTCACGTGCACCTAGCACGTCTAACTTCGCGTGTACATAACACGTCTAACTTCACGTGCATCTAGCACGTCTAACTTCGCGTGTACATAACACGTCTAACTTCACGTGTACCTAGCACGTCTAACTTCACGTGCATCTAGCACGTCTAACTTCGCGTGTACATAACACGTCTAACTTCACGTGTACCTAGCACGTCTAACTTCACGTGCACCTAGCACGTCTAACTTCGCGTGTACATAACACGTCTAACTTCACGTGCACCTAGCACGTCTAACTTCACGTGCACCTAGCACGTCTAACTTCGCGTGTACATAACACGTCTAACTTCACGTGCACATAGCACGTCTAACTTCAGATGTACCTAACACGTCCGTTACTGTTCACACATGTATAGTCTTTTTTCACCAAACGTTTTTTTTCTATTCAAGATGTGTTGATAGGGCATTGTTCTGTCCAGCAACCACCGTAGAGATCGCCCTGAGAACAAAGGCATGTTGTGAGGGGGGGAGAGGGGTTTTAGTGGGAAGGAGGAATGGGGAAACGGTCGAGTACGTGGTAGAGTTCAGGTCCGGTGCTATGATGTGTGTCTTCCACACGTCCTTTCTATACATCTGGGGTCCTGTCGAGACTTTGGCCGGCTGTGTCCCTGACCTAACGGTTGTGTGGTTAGCACAAAGCCCAGCCGCCTTTACTTCCCCAGCTAAAGCCATGCACCCATTTATAAGCTGGTTGAACCCGGGTGACTATTAACCAACTTCACTTGGACCTGAAAGAAAATCCCTTTGTTCTCACCGATGATCGAACCCGGGACCCTCAGGTCGGAAGCTGAGCACTCTACACCAGTTGACCGTCAGTCCCAGCTGGAGACTTTGAAGATAATGTTTAGAGAGCAAAGTAAAGAAATGATAGACAACAAAACAACTTTACCAGCCGCACTAGACCACCATCTACCAGTTCAACCAGCCGCACTAGACCACCATCTACCAGTTCAAACAGCCGCACTAGACCACCAAATACCAGCTCAAACAGCCGCACTAGACCACCATCTACCAGCTCAACCAGCCGCACTAGACCACCATCTACCAGTTCAAACAGCCGCACTAGACCACCATCTACCAGTTCAACCAGCCGCACTAGACCACCATCTACCAGTTCAACCAGCCGCACTAGACCACCATCTACCAGTTCAACCAGCCGCACTAGACCACCATCTACCAGTTCAACCAGCCGCACTAGACCACCATCTACCAGTTCAAACAGCCGCACTAGACCACCATCTACCAGTTCAACCAGCCGCACTAGACCACCATCTACCAGTTCAAACAGCCGCACTAGACCACCATCTACCAGTTCAAACAGCCGCACTAGACCACCATCTACCAGTTCAACCAGCTGCATTAGACTACCATCTACCAGGTCCACCACTACTAGACCACCATCTACCAGCTCCACCATGCATTAGACCACCATCTACCAGTTCAACCAGCTGCATTAGGCCACCATTGTTATAGACTATTTCCGGAGTTCTTCAATTATTTTGCGCCATTTTCTCATTGTTTAGTTTGGTGGTAATGATGGAGTCTACGCCCATCGGACAAAAGATTTCATTAAAAGATAAACAGCCACTACCGACTTTCCCCCTCCCCCAAACACCTTTTATTTGTTTGTTTTTTCATTCTGTCTCTCTTTATAGCTTTGTTGTTGTTTGCTTCCATTCTCTGACTTTTTTCTGTATTCCCCCCCCCTCTCTCTTTCTCTCAATTAATCTCATGGTTTATCCATGTTGATTATCAATATTATGCCTTCCGTCTTCACTATTCTACTCTTACAGAAAACAGAGAGAATCTCGTTTTAAAAAAAAATGTATTGTTAATAAATATTTTGTTGTTTACTTTTTTAAAGGTTTACTTACAAACGCAGGTTTTATAACGTCTAGGATGTTCTGTCTGAAAGACGTACGACTATTATGTAAGCACCAGCTTGTCTGTGGAGGTTTGTTGGAGAAAATCCGAAACTATGATCAGGGGCACCAATCCTTGGGGCACCCTAACCCTTTGGGGGCCCCATCGCAGTTTGATATTTATTTGTACTTATTTATTGTGAGCCCAACTTGGGAGCGAGGGTGCAAGAAGGGCCTCCTGGTGTTATAGTTTGTCAGATGTCTGACTAAGATAATTAAGTCTGGTGACTTGCCATTGCTGGAATGTATCTGACTATTTAATTCTATTCGATTTAAAACTAAAAATGTTATTTCTGTATTTCATCCAGCAGTACTTAAACTTTTTATTCAACCTTCTTCAGTGTAAGTAGAACTTTTCAACGGTTCAAATATTTGGTAAGTCTAACTATTGGCCCAACTATTGGACGATTCCTGTAATATTTATTGTGGACTTTAATCGCCTTCAGTTCTTGTCAACTATAAAAGCCAAGAAAAAGTTTGACTTAAGGTTCAGAAATATATGGGATGCATGTGTTTTTCGTTGCTGAAATGAAAAAATTAAATTTAAGACAAAAAATCCGTTCAATCCACAGGAATGGAACTTCCACTTGTTCAGTCTGGGTTACAGTTTCAACATTCTGTTTCCTATTATTGACATGAGAGGAAAATAACCGTTGAAAAAAAAATTCTCTGCAAAGATCTGTGTTTCCATGCGTACTTTTTTTTTTACTTTTATTCTTACAACAAAAGGCAGATTTAAATTTAAAAAAAAATATTGAAATTTACTTCACAATATCAAACGAAACAAAACAAACATAATTCCTGTATGAAGAGAATTTGGATTTTATACATTCCATCGTTTGTTTGTGTTCTCAGAATGTTTGTGATAAACCAGAACAAACGTTTATGGTGTTTTTTTTTATATACATCTTTGTTTTATTTCTCAGTTTGATATGATGCAGAGGCGGAATAAATGGGATGCGAGCTGTGTGAGCCCCACCCCCCTTCCCAAATTCCGATGAGCCCCGAAAAAAAAAACCTTTACATTTTTTTTAATTATCCCAGTCTCTCTTTTTTTAAAAGGGGGCCCTGTATTTGCTTCTGCAGCCAGGGCCCCCAAACCGACATTTACCCGCCTCTGAGATGATCATGACAAATACAAAGTTTTGTTGTTGTTGTTGTTATTGTTTTAAAACTTACATCTGTATTGTTGTTTATTTTTGTTTATTGTTTCTCGTTTGTTATTTGTAAACAAACAGACATACGCACAGTGAGCATCATGACCCCTTTATTTATTATTATTTATTTGTTGTTTTCAATTCTCAACAAATTTCGCTTTTCAGTCAGGAATATGACATTGTTATCATCTCACATTTTGAACGACAGTCTCTGATACTTGAGTGGGGGGGTGGGGAGGGGGTAGACTGAAGTAATCTAAAATAATAATAATAGTTGATGTTTTCTCCTTCCCCCCCCCCCACTGCTACTCGGTAAGATGGAGTATCGTGTCACGTGATGTCTTTACATTCTCAACATCATCGCCTAGATCATGTTTGTTCATTTTCATCCGAACACTTCTCTGTCTCTCTCTCTCTCTCTCTCTCTTTCTCTGTTTCTCTCTCTCTCTCTCTGCCCGAGACCAGGGGACGAAGTTTGCTGCTTTTTTTAATCATGTGACGTATGTGTGTTACTCTGTGAGTGCGTGCGTGTGTGTGTGTGTTCGAACACCCCCTCCCGACCCGCGCTCACCCCCCCCCACACACACACACATAAACTAATGTAAGCTTAAAAATGAATTTTCCAAACAATATAACAAAAAAAAACAAAGGAAAAAAAAAAGAAATATGTGTTTACTGAATCCCCAATTTTATAAAAGGTCATTGGAGGTCAAGTGAATGTGTAATGAGCCTTAACATTGTCCCTGGCTACCATCCAGCGATACAGAAAAAAATGAATCTATTTTTAGATCTATCGTTACTGACTTAACCCCAAGATCTGTAGCTTCTAAAACTGCCTTAACTCTAATATGATCCTGACTTCTCTTTATGCGTTACATCTTACAAGTTTATTCCACATAACCGTACATTCTAAAACTCAAACTATCCGAAGCATTATAAAAGAAAAATAATTACAATTCATTTTGCCTTAGAATTCCAAAAAGGCTTTTGAAAGATAATCATTATTACAGAAATGTGTGTCATTTGGGACGTTGGCACCAGTAATACTGTAAATACTCTAAGTTACTGTAAATACTTCAAGTTACTGTAAATACTTTAAGTTACTGTAAATACTTTAAGTTACTGTAAATACTTTAAGTTACTGTAAATACTTTAAGTTACTGTAAATACTTTAAGTTACTGTAAATACTTTAAGTTACTGTAAATACTTTAAGTTAATGTATTACTTTAGGTTACTGTAAATACTTTAAGTTAATGTAAATACTTTAGGTTACTGTAAATACTTTAAATTACTGTAAATACTTAAGGTTACTGTAAATACTTTAAGTTACTGTAAATACTACAGATTACTGTAAATACTACAGATTACTGTAAATGCTTCGGATTTCTGTAAATACTACAGAAGTACAGATTACTGTAAATACCAGGAGTTACTTTAAATACTTGAGGTTTCGGTGTCAATTTACCTGTTGTACTGTTCATAATAAAAATGGGGTACCTACAGATGTTGTTAATGTGGAAGACATGGTCATTTTTTTAAGTCAATAATCGATTCCAGACTCAACAATGTCCCTCAGACGTATCGATACTAATATTGTTCTTTAGCGGTATCGCGATGGAACGTCATCGATTACGGCGTCTATTGTTAAACAGCTAACAAACATTATCGAGTATCTCGCGCGCTAAGAAAGAGAAAGACCGGGCGGGAAGGTTTGTGTGACATGCGCATGTGCTGTAATGACGTCTTGTTTCTCTCACGAGACACCGTTAACTAAACGTCTGCTGACAGACAGTGAAATCATCGGTTATCCAGTTCGCCACTCCCTCGTGGAACGCAGCGACACCATAACTCCATAACTCCCCCCCCCCACACACACACACAAACACACACCACGCTCGCCTTGGATTGTGATTTACGTATTACGATAATAATGACGTTGTGTCGTACGTCATATGATCCGTCTTGTTCAAGGTGTGAAACATCTTACTGTCCATAAGCCGACCCGTTCCTAATTGTCTGGGGGAGGAGGGGGTACAAGACAGATACTTCCAGAGAAGTAACAGTTAATGGCCCTCATCTAAAAGGAAAATATTCTCGAGGGGGAGGCCCTTTTGCAGTTCAGTTTGGGGGTGGGGCAGTCGGTCGCCTATTATGCAAATCTGGTCCTAAGTTTACTGCCTTGTTGTGGAAGCGATAGTAAATCCAATTAATAGGTATAAATTCTTAAGCAGTGGTCAGTTTAATCGCATCGTTGATTTAAAAAACAAAAACGTTCCTCTATCCTAATTTAAAACTGACCATAACATCTTCTTCATGGGTTGTAAAAAAAAAGGTAATCTTCATTTCTACCTGTTATCGTTTTATAATTATCTCGAAAAAACTAAAGTCTTCACTAAAATAAGTTCCTTGATTGGAGGTTTAGTTCGGATGTTTAGTTTTTTTCATATTTCGTTCTGTCGTTCAACAAGAAACTTTAAAATAAGTTCCTTGATTGGAGGTTAGTTCGGATGTTTAGTTTTTTCATATTTCGTTCTGTCGTTCAACAAGAAACTTTAAAATAAGTTCCTTGATTGGAGTTTAGTTCGGATGTTTAGTTGTTTCATATTTCGTTCTGTCGTTCAACAAGAAACTTTAAAATAAGTTCCTTGATCGGAGGTTTAGTTCGGATGTTTAGTTGTTTCATATTTCGCTCTGTCGTTCAACAAGAAACTTTAAAAATAAGTTCCTTGATCGGAGGTTTAGTTCGGATGTTTAGTTTTTTTCATATTTCGTTCTGACGTTCAACAACAAAACTTTCAAGTTAATTAATTCACATCGATTACGTGAGGATTAAAGTCATATAAAAAGTAAACAATTAATCAAAGATTTTTACGCGATTACAATTAAAATTGTAAATTATCTTTTTTTTTTAATTATATAATCTTTGAACGTTTTTGTTTTTATTTGTTATTCTGAATATATCAAAGCAACTTAATGATTGAATCAGGCGTGGGGGGGATAAAATAATTAAATGTTTAAAAAAAAAACTGCGAGTGGTGAGAAAATAGAATCCGTTGTGATTAAATCCTGGACACACACACTGAATCCCAACTTCAAATAGCTTATAGAATGATTTTGGCCACTTGCCCAAGAAAGGGTTGGAGGGGGCAGGGCCGGGGGGGAGACAACAACGTGTCGTGTTTATCTATCTGACGGCTGGACAAGTGAAAACTTGCGCTAGAAACCTTTCGTTTCGGTGTGTGGGGGGTGAGGGGGGGGGGGAGGGACCGAAGGAAGGGAAAGGGTGGGGGGGGAGTCGGGGGGGGGTCTAATGGAGGGGCGCGTAGATTTAATGTCCCCCCCGTCCCATGGAAATGTTTCATTGATCCAGACGCTTGGTACATGAGATATCGCAGCTAACATTTTTTTTTTTCAAATAAACTTTTGGGATACCGCCCTCCACCCAACCCAACCCACCCCCAACCTTTGTTTTTTTTTTTTATTTCAAACCAGCACACCACACCCACCCCGTCACACATATGTGTGTATGTATACAGTTTGATTTGTGAAAGTCCGAAGATAGAGACGGATAATAAAAATTTTTAAATCTGTTGAGTTAGGGGTCAGTCGGCCTGTGGACATGAGTATGTGCAGCCTCAAATTTTTTTTTTCAAACTGTGGACATGGATAGTTTTAAAATGAGTGGACTATGTCATTATAAGGTGGACATTGGACGTATGGGTGAAATATATCTATATTATAGATTTATTATACAAGAAACACAAACTTCACATATTTCAATAAAATCTAATTTATAAAAACAAACTAAACCTTACTATATATCAACAAGTTTTCTGTTTACTTTATAAGTATGTATGTGAACATTAAAATCTCTTCAGTTCGACTAGTGTAAATAGTAAACAATATAGAACCTTTACATGTGTAGGCCACATTATAGACCCTTTACATGTATAGATCCCATTATAGACCATTTACATGTATAGACCACATTATAGACCCTATACATGTATAGGCCACATTATAGACCCTATACATGTATAGGCCACATTATAGACCCTATACATGTATAGGCCACATTATAGACCCTATACATGTATAGGCCACACAATAGACCCTTTACATGTATAGGCCACATTATAGAACATTTACATGTATAGGCCACATTATAGAACATTTACATGTATAGGCCACATTATAGACCCTATACATGTATAGGCCACACTATATACCCTATACATGTATAGGCCACATTATATAACATTTACATGTATAGGCCAAATTATAGACCCTATGCATGTATAGGCCACATTATAGACCCTTTACATGTATAGGCCACACTATAGACCTTTTACATGTATAGGCCACATTATAGACCCTTTACATGTATAGGCCACATTATAGACCCTATACATGTATAGGCCACATTATAGACCCTTCACATGTATAGGTCACATTATAGACCCTAAAGATGTATAGACCCCAATATCAACCCTTTACAGACCCCATCGTGACATGTGCTATAAGTTGAACATTGATATTTGTTAAAACTTGTCGGCCTGTATTCTCATCACACACACATAGATGATGATATGTAAAGTTGACAGCCGCGGACGTTTGACCAGTCTATAAGTATTGAATCCTAGACTTCATGACTGCAAGACACGTGACAGACAAGACCAACAAGGTTGAGATGACCGGAATGGATGAAGAACCCTGTCCAGCAGGAGCGGTAACTGTGAAGTACATGAAATTATCTGAACAAAATTTTGAACATTTTGTGAATGAAACTAATTGAAAATTTGAGCTGGGGGTCATTGGTACATCGCACAGATTTACTGATGTGCGTCAACGAAGCTTCAGAGTGAATGTTTTATTTATTTCTCATTAATTAAATAAAATCCTGGGGCCTAATAATTTGGGTGGTAGCGAGCCAGGCCCGTAGCGTGCGGGGGGGAGGCCAGGGGGCGCCCCCCTGCGTTTTGTCTGCCCCCCCCTGCTTATTTGCTATACTTAGTAAAATGTATTACCTGCCCCCCCCCCCTGCTATTGCCAGACTCCTGTTATTGCCAGGCCCCTGCTATAGAATGCCTGGCCCCTCCTGTACGGGGCTTTAGCGAGCAGGATCTTTATATGCTACAGAACTACCTGCTTGCTGTGGGATACTGGTTCGACTCCCGGAGACCCCGCCTAGTCACCTACTCATGCCTCCCGTGGTGCCTCAATGGCCAATGCACAATCAGCTCTGGTGGGTATGAAAAAAGGACAGTGAAAACCCGTCCCATCAGTGGTTTATTGGATCTCAGGGACTTATAATAATAACAAATAATATTTTAGTTAGTTTTTGTAAAATAATATATATATATATATATATTAATTTATCATTGTTGATAGCAGCGGTACTAGTTCCGCCCCTTGGTTACGCCACTGTACGGGGGGGGGGAATCTAAAAAGGTTTACATTGACCAACGTGTGATATATATGTAAAGAGATTTATTTACACAACAAGGAGTCACAATATCTGTACATACGTTCATAAATTTCCTCCAGCGCTGTTTCCATGTCACTCTGGCGCTCAGCCTCAGACTCGGACCCCGGGGCACAAACCACGTCAGCTAAACATTTGTAGAATAACTTGGTACTGTGTCTGGAAAGTAAAATATAACTTAATGACTACTTGCAGCTCATAACTTGAACTTGACTCACACTACTGTATTAAGTGACTAATTGCAGCTCATAACGTAAACTTGATTCGCACTACCGTATTTAGTGACTAATTGCAGCTCATAAGTTAAACTTTATTCACACTACCGTATTTAGTGACTAATTGCAGCTCATAACGTAAACTTGATTCGCACTACCGCATTTAGTGACTTAATTGCAGTTCATAACCTGGACTTGATTCAAAAAGTTGTAATTATAACTATAAATAAATAAACATTTCATTTATATAAGAATTATTGTTTCCATTAGTTTGAGAATGGCCAGGTGAAAAAAAAACACCCTCCGACGGCAGGTTTGGGTTATGCCAGCCTTACTGCCAACACTTTTTTTAATCCAACTTTTGATCTCAGTTGTCAGAAAATGGTGTATATCCTCTAACTCTATAAATATGGGAATCATTTTGTTTGTCCGTTGGGGAAAGTGCGCGAAAAGTTAAAGTACTGATTGTCTTCTACCTAAACATGGTCTAAATTACTTTAAAACTATTTGAAAATATTGATTTTTTTCTACCTAAACATGGTCTAAATTACTTTAAAACTATTTGAAAATATTGACTGGTTTTAATTTTATATTATCCGTGGTTTTATAAAATGAATTAAATTGGTACGTGAAAGGAGAAATACACATTCTTTAAAATAAAATAAAATTATTTCTATGGTATTCTGCGCGCGCACAGTCTAGAGAGAACACTTTCTACCCCCAACCCATCAACACCCGGAAATCTGTGTGTGTGTGTGTGTGTAGCAAATCACGTGATACATTAGTTCAAAATAAACTTACAAACTTATTGACGACGAGAAATATGTATCCCTGCAGTCTGATAGTCCAGTAGTACATCCTGCATAGGCCAGACCAACAGCACCTGCCAGAAGGACAGGGGAGGGGGAGGGAGGGAGAAACACGACACGGTCAATCTTCATTTTTAAACATAATCTTTTTTTTAATTTATTCGGCTATGGATGCACAAACTTTTACAGAACGTTGTGGGGAAATACTGAATGGAGTCTTTAGTTTTCGTCTAGTTTTAGTCTTGCTGCTAATTTTAGTTTTAGCTCTCGTTGACGAAAAGTCAACATATTTTCGTTAACGAAGTTTTTAGTTTTAGTTTTCGTCGACGAAAACAACACTACCATATTAAAGAGGCCTCCAAATATTTATGGGCCCCCACAGAGCCCAATTTTAACCCCCCTTTAATGTCTCTTTTTTTTTCTAAAGGGCTAAACATTTTCCTCAACGCCCGGGGCCTCAAGTGGCATTAGTCCGCCCCTTGAATAGACCTAGTTATGTATTAAATTGATTAAAGTGCAACTGATTTCAAAATGCCCAAGACATATAGCAGCATGACACACAGGTTGTTTTGTAGCTGCAGGATAGACAAACAGGAAAAATAGGAATTTAGCTTATCAGACAGAAGCAAGTAAGCATATATAGTCGGTGACTTTAATATAAGCAAGCAGACCCGCCGAGAGGGGGGGCAGGGGGCTGGGCAAATGCCCAGGGGCCAGGCTAGTTTTAGGGGCCCGGACTGAGCTGGCCAATCAACTTTTAAAAATTTTATTATCAGCACAAGGGGTCCGAAATTTTTTGTCGGTTGGCCTGTAAGCAAGTCAGTTAATATACAAATGTATATTTATTAATCATTTATTCCGTACTGATAAAAACCTCATGAATGTCTTTCATCTGACATGAAAGTAAATAAATAGTTCATGATTAAAGACCACATATCTAGATATAGACAACTTGCTTAAACTGACATAAAATACTATATTTTAGATAAATACTTATATTACTAAATCTTAGATTGTTTACCACAAATTACATTTCCTTAATTCGAGGTGCTCAACTGAGGGATCCGGGCTCGATATCCGATGAGAAACAAAAACAAAGAAATGTTTTCACCTCATGATTTAACTGCCCTCCATGTCTCCCGTGGTGCCTCCGGTGTCATTTCACTTTAGGCAATGGTGGCTTTGAAAAAGGGCACCTTAAAACTATCCAATTAGTGGCTAACAGTATCTAAGAAATAAAAATCTTATCCTAACAGGGACTTCACAGAAGTCACTTTTAGTCTATTTCTTGCATTTAAAAAAATTGTATCATTACGTTATAAAGTTAAAAATGAATTTACCAGCAAGAATTAAAACAATTTTTATGTCCATGGACGTTACGCTGATGCACACACCGTTTTTCTTACGATATTCCAAAGTTTAACTCGCTTGGTATGCTAGTCACAACTGGACGCCAAGTAGATTTAGCAAGTACAACATTTTTAAAAAAAAAAAGTGCTTGTTAAAACTTTATTTATTCCACTATTGCAGCAATTATTGTGGGGGGAGTGTCAGGGCACACAAAGCAGCCCTTAATCGGCTGCAAGTCAAAAAGTCGGGTTTTACCCCAACCAGTGACGTGGACAGGAAATCCGTGTCTCCTTTTATTATTTTTTTTTTATTTTTGTGTTAATCAGTGGCGGTTGGTGGGTGGTGTCGATAGAACAACCCCCCCCCACTTGGAGCCTGAGCCAGTGAGGTTGGGGGGGGGGGTAACGTTTGGAACGAAATAGTACGATAGCAGACGTCTGCAACTACGAGCCGAGGATCAGGTACCACCCGTCATGGTGAATGTTCCAGTCACGCGCTACGCTCCCCTCCGCTCTTCTTCTATACCAATGATGTTGACAGTTGGTTGGTATTATTATTTCTTATTAAAAGAAAACACCATCCATTTGTTGTTAGTCTGCCCTTTCTGTCCAATTCAGAGCCCATTGCGGCCCGCAGTAAAAAAAAAATTTCACCTACCCCTGGTATATAGCCTTACCCCAAGGGGTGCGGGAAATGGTACGCAAGGGTATGCAGCGACGTATTTTTCTGTTCGTTTAATTAAAACAACCAAAATGTTTAAAGAAGGCAACTACTTTGCTACGTGACTCAACTCCAAGCCACGTGCCCAAGTATCGCATTAGAAAGGTGAGCGCATTCCATACTTGAAAATAAGTACATTAATCCTTACTTGTGCACTCTCGAACATACTTTTGCACTCTCTGGGGTACAGTTACTAAAACAAAAGGCCGACAACCGCTGGTATATAGTGACTTTAGTCCTTCGTATAGCATTCAAGTCCCTGGTGGTGTTTTATGTTTCTATATTGAATCAATCAATCAATAATGGGACGGCAAGTTTGTTGTTGCCTCTTTTCATTGTGACGCCCTTCATTCACCCACATAGAGATCCAATGACCAATGGTTATGGAGGCACAACGGATGACATTGGACCCTCTAAGATCTGAGCCTGTAACCTGCAGCACACAGATCGAGCTCAATCCTCATTCCCACCTTGGTCCCCCTACCCCATCGTCCCCTCTCACCACATACTAAACTCTCACTATGCCCCCCCTCAAGTACAAGGCGCTAACTAATAAGACCGCCTCTGTAATCAAAATTTAGGACATATTTATCGACTAATAGCCAGTTAAAAAATAAACATTACATTTAGTAAAACACAAATATCCTCTTGCACTTTTCCTAATATTATCATTTAAGGTCATTGAAGAAAGGTGACTTTATCTCTTGATTCTATAATCAGTACTACTGTACTGTCCACCCTTCAACCGACATCTAGACATGTGATATGATTGTTAATTAAAATATATGATTTCAAATTATAGATGTCCTGGTACCAGAGTTTATGAGATAAAATTAAAGTTTATTATTTTTCTCAGACCTAAATAATCAGAAAAATAACATTATTAAAAAAAAAAGAAAAAACAAACGTAAAAATAGTTATACAGTGTTACAAATAGACAGACAGATTGACAGACATAGTTATACAGTGTTACAAATAGACAGACAGATTGACAGACATAGTTATACAGTGTTACAAATAGACAGACAGATTGACAGACATAGTTATACAGTGTTACAAATAGACAGACAGATTGACAGACATAATAGGTAATTGGATAGACAGATTCAAATTATACTTGAGAAAGACCCACTGATTCATGGATGCATTGAATATTATTTGTAACGGCAAGTATGGGAGTCAAATAGAACAGCGACCTAGTTTGGGTTTTTAGTCAATGGGTTTGATCCCTCCCCCTGTTCTGCTCTTTCCCTCGGTCCTTGTCCCCCCCCCCCCCCCACAGCTCATTTCATTCTGTACCATATAAAAAAAAACGTACATGCGTTCTTAGGTCTACAAAAATAAAAATTCAAAACCTCGTCAAGCCAGTGTTATATGTGCACAAGGTGTGATATGTGTACATAGTGTGATATGTGTACAAAGTGTGATATGTGTACATAGTGTTATATGTGTACATAGTGTTATTCGTGTACATAGTGTTATACGTGTACATAGTGTTATACGTGTACAAAGTGTGATATGTGTACAAAGTGTGATATGTGTACATAGTGTTATACGTGTACAAGTGTGATATGTGTACATAGTGTTATACGTGTAAAAAGTGTTATACGTGTACATAGTGTGATATGTGTACAAAGTGTGATATGTGTACAAAGTGTTATACGTGTACATAACACAGTTTGTATTTACTTCGTACGTATTGCATTCATATTCCAGTGTACATCTTTAGTTTTATTCAAAAAATGTGATCTTCCTGTCACAGGCAGACGGTGTGTATGTGTAAAGATGTTATCATGATGTATCAATGTAAACTTCCAAACGAATAAACAAAAGTTCTCTACTATCACACTTAAAGGAAATTAGTTTTGTCTAATTACTCTATGGGTTTAAATAAAACTGCAAGTTGTCGGTCTTGTTCCTTTTTATTTTATATTCATTTTTTTTTTCATTTGTATAAATAAATATTTGTAATCTGTGGAATATTCTTATTAAGTCCCCCCCCCCCTGGGTACGCCACTATCGTGAGTTTTTATCTGATGTTATAAATAATTGAATACTTAATCCAAAAGAAAACTAAGATTACTCTAGCTTATCTTTCACTATAGCTCATCTCGGCTAAAACTCCAACTGACCTCTACAATTAAATTTATGACGATACACAGGTATCTAAGTCATTTTAATTTTCTCTCAATTTATTGGAAGGCCAATTAGAAAATTATACATATTTGTAAGGATTATTCTATTCACTAGTTGTACCCTGCAAAACATTTAGATTTGATCAGTAGGCTAGGTCAGAGGTTTTCAACCTGTGGTCCACGGACCCCTGGGGGTCCACGAGAAGCTTCAAAGGGGTCCGTGGGCAAGTCAAGGAAATTAGAGATTTTTCTTGTATAAAGTATTGCTTGGTTTGGTTGATTGGTTGGCATTTAGCTAAACAAAAAATACTAGCTATGCAAATGTTCCAGGCACAGACAACAATGTGCAGAATTGAAAACTCTGCTAGTATTTCCTTATATTTTCGTCAGAAGTCTGAACTAGACTGCATACTACATGTGCTTGTGCACTTAATTTTTTAGTCATGTCATCTTGGCAATATTTCTTAATAACTGAGCTCTGACATCACTGTTAAAACATCCGGATATCTGCAAACGTGTGTATTGTTGATAAATAGTCTGGTTAATCCGTGGTTACAGTTATTATATGCCTCGATTGGCCTAGAAATAATCTTACACAAAAAGTTTTTGATATCAAATTGCTGGTATACACTTCGCATGTTATTTTAAAATTACACTCCCATATTTTTTTGGTTGAAAGTAATTTTTTTGTAAATTTTTAATATGAAAATAGGTCAGAGCGATATCAGGGATTTTTAATAAACACATCGATGAAACGGTGCAAAATTCTAGCGATGAACATATTACGCTTTTCTGTTGTCATGTCATTTGCTTATGTGACACTGACAAATACGTTTTAAAATGTTAGTAAACAATTCAAAATATTTCGTAAGATTTGTATTTATTTTATTATTGTAGTCGATTTTATTTTAAAATGTGAGTTTTCGTCATCAGAATGTGAAATATTTTTACAGATAATTACCTCCTCTAACTCTCTCTACTCTGAAACTTTGTCTCTCATTTTTTTCCCTGTGAGATCTCAGTCAAAGGGACTAAACTGTTGTTGGTCATTTGTTTATCAATATTTGTCTAAATAAAACTGTTCAAGCCTAGTAGCATGCATACATTTGTGAAGAGGAAAACTGACCAGAACCTGGAAGATTCTGATGATCAAGCAGCCAAAGACGAAAGAAAAAGAAAACGGCGCAAGTATAATTCAAAATATATACCACTCGGCTTCACTGCAGTGGGGACCGATGCTGACCAACCTCTTTGTATCGTGTAATGCAAACATTATCGAGCGATGAGGTGATGCCTGTGAAATTGAGGCGCCATTTGACCAAAATGCATTCGAAACTTGCCAGTAAAGCGAAGGAATACTTTGAGAGGCAGAAAGAGCTCAATTTGAAACATAAATGCCAACTGATGGCCTGCACTACTGTAAACGAGAAAACTCTTCGAGCGTCGTATTTGGTTGGGAGCATTATGAATAGTGCGTTCCAAAAAAACATCACACAAGAGCTAATTATACCGGAAGCAGTCGACATGTGCGAAGACGTTGTAGGAAAGGATGTTCATCAATGTCCTGCTACCATTTTCTACGACGTACTTGTGCTAAATTGCATTCTCTGCTGTTACTGCGATGAAGACCAAGTACAGGTCTTGACTGGACATTGAACATGAAATACGCATATGTTTATCTCGTATACCACCATGTTTGGACAAACTTTGTAGTGTAAAACAGGCACAGCCTTACCACTGAACAAAATTCTGTGTAACAGACACACCAGTAGAATAAATACTCTGTGAATGTTTCATTTTTTGGATATATAGCTATTTTGGTAGTTGAAATGACTTGTACATGTTTTGCGCGTAACTTAGGCTAGACCTACCGTTTAGCAGAATTAAAGTAGATTGCATCCGCGAACTTAAGACATATTCTGGCCCATCCTGAGGTACGAAAAGGTGAGGCCAGGGCGCCTTGGGCTATCGGGGTCCGCCACCCGAGCTTGGAATGCCTGAGGGATCCGCAGCATAAAAAAGGTTGAAAACCTCTGGGCTAGGTTAATTTTCGCTTCGGACAGATCCGATATATATTTTCATGATATTACAATTTAAAGATGCAATATGTTGTACAAATTAAAAAAAAATATTTAAATTGAATTATTTCACATTTTGTGGCCTTTGTGATAACCACGGAAACTATTCAAAACTGTGGATTTTAAAAAAAAAGAACATTCAAGACGCCATTTTGAATTCATGATTTCTACTTTCGAAATGACACAGAGGCGAGACTGCTATTATTATATTAGATTTGTATCATGTGTTCTTCTATTGAGTGGAATACCAAAATAACAAATGCGCATCAATATGTGCATTACAAAAACCTTACAAGCTTTATTTCTGTTATCTTTGGTATCAGATTGGAATTTCTAATTTCACTTGTCTACATTTCAATATTTACCTGATTTTTTTTTCTTGCCTGGGTGCCCTGCTGAATAGCAAGGGGTGGAGTCAGGAATCGCCCCGTTTGGAAACAATACGTTCATATTACCTTTTCAGCACCGCCACCTTGCGTGCACTAGTGTGCACCTTCTACCAATAGTCATGTGTGCACCTTTTACCAATAGTCATGTGTGCACCTTCTACCAATAGTCATGTGTGCACCTTCTACCAATAGTCATGTGTGCACCTTCTACCAATAGTCATGTGTGCACCTTTCAAATTGTGGGCCGGTCTTACTAATTGTGGGGCCCAATTTACATGGATGCTTGCGAGACCCCCCCCCCTTTTCAAATTTGTTATTACAATAACAGCTATTAGTTAGCAAAATATGAATTGCGGGGCCCCTGCCAGGCGCTGGACCCAATTTGGGGAAATCGGTCAAATCGGCCTTAGTCCGGCCCTGGAACCCTGAAAGAATCAGATATTTCATAGACTAAGATATGAACTAGTCAGCATATCCATAATTGTAATGATCTGTTGGTGCGTGCGTGTGTAGGAAGGTGTTTATTATATGTGTATGTGTTATTGTGTTGTTTATTAATAGTTCACTAAAACAAAAGAAGATGATTGAAGTGAACGTCTTCAAATATTTGAACTTTATTTACACACAGATAATGTTACATATGTAGAAATAATACAAAAGTTTAGATCACTGATATCTTATATATATAATATGTATCAAAACACAGTTTTCTTAAATTTCGGGTTTAAAAGTTAAAAAAAAAAATTGACAGAAAAATTATTCAACATTGTATACATAGGCATATTCTTGTATATAAAGTAAAATATACATTATTTTACTGGAGTGGTCAATATTTGTAGAACATTCTTTATGGGGATTCAGGGAATCTAGACAGTGTATAAGTATATAAAAAATTATTCAATACTTAATTATCGGG
>JAGDYQ010000033.1:4651919-4691990 GCA_021962125.1 Bulinus truncatus
ATGTGTCATTTATTCAGCTTTAGCCTCGGCACACCTGACAACTTCTCGCGGCACACGAGAGTACCTCGGCACACCTGACAACTTCTCGCGGCACACGAGAGTACCTCGACACATCTGACAACTTCTCGCGGCACACGAGATTACCTCGACACACCTGACAACTTCTCGCGGCACACGAGAGTACCTCGGCACACCTGACAACTTCTCGCGGCACACGAGAGTACCTCGACACACCTGACAACTTCTCGCGGCACACCAGAGTACCGGTTGCGGAGCTTTAGTACATAGGACGGTTAGTACAGAGGACATCTTGTTTAGAGGACGGGGGGGTACAGAGGACAAGGGGTATAGAGGACAGGGGGTACATAGAAAAGCGGTCGTCTATCTTTTACACCTCCCTGTTCACTCCATTCGTTATATTTATTCCCACAGACCACCCAATTCACGAATAGCTTTACACTGATCACTCAATTCGTCATATTTATTATTAAGTGTCCACGTTTGTATGTGCGTATAAATGTATGTGTGTATGATTGTATGTGTGCATGATTATATGTGTGTATGAGTGTGTATGTGTGATTGTATGTGTGTATGAGCGTATGTGTGTATGATTGTATGTGTGTATGATTATGTGCGTATGATTGTATGTGTTTATGATTGTGTGCGTATGATGGTATGTGTGTATATGATTTTGTATGTATGATTGTATATGTTTATGATTGTGTACTCCTAAATAAACAAAAAGTTACCTATAAAGTTTTATTTCTGTTATTCACCCGACTATTTATTTGTATATTTTCTTTCTAGCGAGCCACCAAAATTCCGCGGACCACGAGTTGCCGACCGCTGGTACAAAGGACGCAGAGTACTGTGTGTAGACCACGAGTTGCCGACCGCTGGTACAAAGGACGCATAGTACTGTGTGTAGACCACGAGTTGCCGACCGCTGGTACAAAGGACGCAGAGTACTGTGTGTAGACCACGAGTTGCCGACCGCTGGTACAAAGGACGCATAGTACTGTGTGTAGACCACGAGTTGCCGACCGCTGGTACAAAGGACGCAGAGTACTGTGTGTAGACCACGAGTTGCCGACCGCTGGTACAAAGGACGCAGAGTACTGTGTGTAGACCACGAGTTGCCGACCGCTGGTACAAAGGACGCAGAGTACTGTGTGTAGACCACGAGTTGCCGACCGCTGGTACAAAGGACGCAGAGTACTGTGTGTAGACCACGAGTTGCCGACCGCTGGTACAAAGGACGCAGAGTACTGTGTGTAGACCACGAGTTGCCGACCGCTGGTACAAAGGACGCAGAGTACTGTGTATAGACCACGAGTTGCCGACCGCTGGTACAAAGGACGCAGAGTACTGTGTGTAGACCACGAGTTGCCGACCGCTGGTACAAAGGACGCAGAATACTGTGTGTATAGTACGACTGAAATGAGCCCTCGAGATTTCGATTAAGCCCTGTCGAGGTTTCCAGGTCCACCCTGATGGAACCTGCCATTAGTTTGGCTAGTATGTACGGCTGGTCGTTGTTGCTAGCAAAGAGTTGGGCTAGTATATGGGGCTGGTCGTTGTTGCTAGCAAAGAGTTGGGCTAGTATGTGCGGCTGGTCGTTGTGCTAGCAAAGAGTTGGGCTAGTATATGGGGCTGGTCGCTGTTGCTAGCAAAGAGTTGGGCTAGTATATGCGGCTGGTCGTTGTTGCTAGCAAAGAGTTGGGCTAGTATATGGGGCTGGTCGTTGTTGCTAGCAAACAGTTGGGCTAGTATATGGGGCTTGTCGTTGTTGCTAGCAAACAGTTGGGCTAGTATGTGCGGCTTGTCGTTGTTGCTAGCAAAGAGTTGGGCTAGTATGTGCGGCTTGTCGTTGTTGCTAGCAAAGGCGTGAGGTAAGAGTACAGTAAGAGAGCCAAGTGTGGCCAGTTTGGCTGTTTTATCCCGTCCGTACTCCCATACCTCGTAAAACATTGTACTTGTATGCCTTGACGATATTCACTTTAATATTATAATTCTTATGAACACTGTCCATCTCCCCCCCATGGTCCAATCCCTCTGTCACGTTTTGCGGCCCTGGATTTGAAAAGTGTGCCTACCCTCATGCTAGTTACACAATTGTAATCATTCTGTCTTGACTACAGAAACAGTGGAATTCCGCCGCACTTCATTTGACCACCAGATTAGATAGATAGATAGATAGATAGATAGATAGATAGATAGATAGATAGATAGATAGATAGATAGATAGATAGATTAGATTAGATTAGATTAGATTAGATTAGATTAGATTAGATTAGATTAGATTAGATTAGATTAGATTAGATTAGATTAGATTAGATGGACAGGTTTACATTTGATCAACAAACATTACTTAATTCAAGATATATGTTAAATCTTCTACCGATTCTGTTTATCTAATAACTTTGTAAACAGAAAAAAAGTCTTTTAGGTTTTCACGGTTACAGCCATTTACCTGCGAGAACTAAGAAATATTTTATGTCCATGGCTTCACACAGTTCTATGCACGATTCCCTTCAATGTGTTAGTCAAACCAAGACACGGAGACTACATACCCCTTATTCAAACATTTCAATATGAACATCGCCAGAATTCAGCTATGTGTGCTATTGCAACAGGTATTATTGGGGGCAAAGGAGTCACACCCCTTCCCTCCCTTACGACCCTGAAATGGGTGCTTGAACTTTCATAATAAGACCTGTTTCGGTGATCTGGTCACGTGAGGAGTATGTCATAACCTCGTGACGTTTATTTTACTGTACAGATTGTGTTTTATTTTGGTGTCAATTCCGTGTACGCTAATCGATTTGCAGCAAATTATAAAAAAAAAATTACTTCCAGAATGCATTAAAATGTAAAGTAAACATTCAAAACTATTCTGTGATTCTCTGTAAAATAATTCAATTCACCAGCAATACATTTCATTACTTAAAGCCAACAGTTGATTTTTTTTAATTGAAGCAGGGACAGGAATTGATGGTTCTCACGTTATACTCGTACCACTTTTTGTTAACTGTAAATTACGGTGAATTTAAAAAAACTGATTTTTAGTTAGACAGGCATGCATAGGGAAAAAACTGGCAGACGAATACATAGACATACAGACAGACAGATAAAATAGCAGACATACAGACAAAAAGATAGACAGATAAATAGATAGATACATACAAGCATACAAAAATAAATAAAAAAAATTACTGAAATCTTGTAAAATGTGTAAAGCTTTTGATTAAATCAATTTTATAAGGGATTTGATGTTTTATTCGCAAAAAAAAAAAGTTCAAAATGTTTCACATTTGATATTCTGATTGAGACCCGTTGACCTAGATATTTATGATATTGCAAAGTCATCGGAGCGTGCAACCGATTCAAAAGATTCGTTAAGTAAACACTCCCCAACTTACGCATTCGGTCTGACGGCTGTCAACCCGTTTCTTGGATGTGTTCATGACTCTTCGCCATTTAAAATATAACCAGTTGGTCACTGTTGAATGAACACACGGTTTAATTTAGGACTATTACAAGATACCTTATATTTTTTTTTCTACCATTACATGCTGTCGTAATTCTGTGTTTGTGTTCTTCCAGACAGTGCGCACATACATGAGTCTCATTATCAGCCAATCAATAATATCATTTTTAGCCATTTTTTAGCTTTTTCTCTATAGTAAAAAAAATTACAGTTTTGTTTACTGAAAGTAAGAATACAAGGCCCACATCGGGGCCGCAGCCAGGAATTCTGGGTCCCCCTGAAATACATATGACGGTGGGGGGAAAGTGGCGGGATGCGTTAACTCCATTTTCCCTCCTAATTAAATACATGTATATATAAAAATAAATTTCGAAAGTGACGGGCCCCCCCCCAAGGCTTGGGGCCCCTTACAAGTGTTCGGGGTGTAAAGAAGAGATTCATATTGTGCCATTTACTAATAAAGATTTTTTTTTTTAATTTTCACCCCCCCCCTCCCCAAATATATTCCTAATGTTGAGAAATTACAATAGCGAAAGTTTGAGGAAAAGTAATGATATAGTAATGATTAGGGAGCGACTGATATGCCTTTTTACTGACAGTCCGATACCGATATTTTCCCCCAGCATTTTTGCCGATACCGATACCGATATTTTGCTATTAATTAAAGGGTGTCTTGCAGATGAAGAA
Source organism: Bulinus truncatus (assembly GCA_021962125.1). NCBI lineage: Eukaryota > Metazoa > Mollusca > Gastropoda > Planorbidae > Bulinus > Bulinus truncatus. The sequence goes on from JAGDYQ010000033.1 coordinate 4,656,097, forward strand.
GATTAGAAGAAATAAAGATTTGAAAAGACAGACCGGAAGACCGAAGTCAGAAACACAAACATTGCCTGCCTAATCTTAGAAATCTGCATGTTTATTGGTTAAAATTAAACTTATCACAAACAATTTGTTGTTTTTACTTTTTACTTGTATACAAACAGAAAAGTAAGATAAAGTTGTAAATAATTAATGTCAAACTAAAAAAGTAAAAAATGTATTAATTTTTCATTGTAAATTCACTAACTTGTGAAAGTTGTGATGAAATTAAAATAATTTTCTTCGTTAATCTTTGTAATTTTTACAGAATTTACTTGTAGCAGATTTTTTTAAAAGTTTGAAAAATTAAAAACACTTAATTATATCAGTAAATCACTTCACTCAGGTGAACAGTTAACTGGAAGTCTGTAAGTAAACTTTAACTCTGTAAACCAAAACCAGTTTAGAGTTACTAGATTTGTGAGAAAAAACAACAAACAATGTCCGTTATTTAACCCATAGTGCCAATATCGCTCGCTCCCTACAAAAATCGGCCGATCCGATATTAACCGATCTTGCATTACTGGTTGTTGACTATACAGCTCGCACTACTGGTTGACTGTATATCTTGCATTACTGGTCGTTTGCTGTAAATTAAGCACTATTGGTTGTTGACAGTAGCCTATTGCTTCCAATACTGGTTTCTTGGAGTTCAAATTGCTGGCCATAGAACATGAACGCAAGACGGTCAGTTACGTTACATTCCTAATTTGCTAAATATTGCAGTCACTCGAGCCTGACCAGTTTCATCTGGTAATGTTGCACACCTCCCCCTCCCCCGAATGACTTAATTGCTCCATCTCCGAATAAAGAGACTTCAAGAAAATATTGACCTGACTCCTTTGACATTAAGGCAATCAACATTTCGGATATCCAAAAAAAAACTGTCAATGAACAATGTTGATCGAAGAATGCTTGAATCTATTTAGCTGATATTTCGTGTTGTGGCAATAACATCAGATTGAACTGCCACTAGACCACATTCCATATTATCACTAATGTAAATAAAGAATCTCAATTCTGAACAAACATAAAACAATGTCTAAATAAACTCAGTTTCTCTACTCAGTGTGTCGATATAATTTGCTGCGCTACCTTTAATATTGTGACCATTGACAAAGGCTAAAGTTGTACACTATTTGAGATCAAATTGACACCACAAATATATTTTTTTTTAATATTCATAATAACAAATGCTACTTTTTTATATAATCTCCAAAGAATAACAATAATTAAAAGAGATAATATATTAAAATACTAAAAATGCAATTCCATTCACACATCAACTGATATGTTGCAATCAACCGCTCAATTTTTGCAAAAAGCTAAAAATACACTAAACTCTCAGTCCCGTTGAGCTACCAGTAAAAATAAAATGAAATAAAAGTTGGCAAAGTTATTTTTCTTCATAAAAGAAATAAAATTTAGAATTGTATATGTAAAAATGTAAAACTTTTCTTTTGTCAGTATGTTAGTCTACTTATATACGGGGACACCAACCATTACTCGCTTGTATAAGGTTTAACTTTGTAACTTACTCCTCGCTGAATTTCACGAGCGTATAGTTATTAAGAAAATGAATGAAATGTTTTAAACCTAAGAAACAAAAATTGAATTTTAGTGTGACGCAAGGCAGCTGATAACATTCAACGTATACATGTATTTAATCTGGTCATGCAGGGCAGCCGAGGGTTTGGGAGGGGGCAGATACACCAACACTTATCAGGGCCCCCTCCCCTCTCAGCCTAGAAGGGCTCCGTCACTTTCGAAATTTATCTAATGTTTAAAGTTTTTTTTATCGCTTATTACAGGAAACAATTAATCATGCCAGTTATTTCTTGCTCAATATTTATTTATTGTTGTTGGTAAAGATAGCATAATGAAAACGGTGAAAACATAATGTTTGATAAACACTGTATTACATTTGATAAACACTGAATTACATTTTCATCTAATTAGTTAGCAGATGATATGTCTGAAGTAAAAAAAAATATTGTATTGTTTAATCTTCAAGCTCACAAATAATAGAACGCTAATCCATTTCTTGGGTTATGCTGGTATGGCTTAAAAGACTCTTGCACAAATATATCTAAATGAATGAACCCATCTGGACGTTGTGCTAGCTACACTACACCTTAATATGGCGTGGTTACAGAGACATTTTTCTTTTCCCCACGATGGCCCCTAATGGCTTAGGGAACTTAAATTACTTTACTGTATGAAGCATTTTGAGTCATAGTGGTGTTGATCTCATATTGTATGATTGTACTCAGAAGATTAAGTACATCCATCACACTACATTAAAGATACTCAAGTAACTTTCATTTTGTATTTGATGTCTTAATCCAAAAATGGTTGTAGAAATTAATGCCCATAATCTGTTGAGAGATTAGCCCAGTTATAAATTTCAGTATGTCTCTGTTGGGATTCGGCACAATTTATGAAGCACATCGATTTTGACTGAGATAAATTGATAAATACAACATTGATTGTAAATTAACTCTGTTTTATGTTGACGCTGACGATTAAACGCACTATTGCGTCATTTTGAGTAATTTGGTTTCAAAAATTACTCTCAGTCTTGAAAGTTTAATTTTAAAAACGGAAATAGTTTCAGTAAGATTTATTTAACCTTGCTACTTGACGTATAGTTCTGCCAAGTTCTGTAACTCAGATCTTAAGTTCAACTTTACAAGTTCATGGTAAAATTGTGAATGACCTGCTCACGTGCATTCTTTGAATGGCAGCTTATATAGGCAACTATTCGAAGTGGAGACACCTAGGGGTTGTTTTTTCAAGTAATTCAACCTTTCTTTCATTATTAACGCAATATCAAAAAAAGAATAGAGGCAAAAAAAAAGAGAGAAACAGAAATGTTTTTATTAGCAAATTTAACATTTTGAAGGGGAGTAAATAGATATTTATATATATATATATATATATATATATATAGATATATAGAGATTTATATAGAGTAGATATATATATATATATATATATATATGGGTGTAGAGAGGGAGTAGAGATATGAGGGGGAGGGAGGGAGGAGGGTGAGTAGAGATGGAAGTAGGAGGAGGTTGAAGAAAGGGCAAAAAAGGTTCAGACATGGATTTACAATCTTCTTTCTTCCAGCTTCCACTTGCTGTCACACTCTCTATTATCTTTTGCATGGATATTTACAACTGCAATATTCCTGTTAATATGAGAGATCCTGTTTGTGTTAATATTAGGTCCTACTTTATTTGTGTTTGGATAAATGTGTGTATGTAGGTAGAGATATTCCCTTGGAAGTGTTTGGATAAATGTGTGTATGTAGGTAGAGATATTCGCTTGGAAGTGTTTGGATAAATGTGTGTATGTAGGTAGAGATATTCCCTTGGAAGTGTTTGGATAAATGTGTGTATGTAGGTAGAGATATTCCCTTGGAAGTGTTTGTATGTGAGAATGATTTTGTTTACAATGTTGTGATATTTAATAAACTATCCAATGACTCATTCATCAATTATAAAACAACACAACCATTGCAACGGTCAGTACGGTCAGTACGTATAAAGTCTGCCTCATGAATGGCCATCTATGTAGTACTACTGCTGCACTCACCATTGAATCACTCTGGTCGTCTTCCACTGAAGAAAGAAACAAAACACATGAAACAAAAATGACTTCATTAATCTTATGATGAAAGTATGACTTCATTAATCTTATGATGAAAGTATGACTTCATTAATCTTATGATGAAAGTATGACTTCATTAATCTTATGATGAAAGTATGACTTCATTAATCTTATGATGAAAGTATGACTTCATTAATCTTATGATGAACGTATGACTTCATTAATCTTATGATGAAAGTATGACTTCATTAATCTTATGATGAAAGTATGACTTCATTAATCTTATGATGGAAATAGCGGCGATCTTCATTATCTTATGATGGAAGTATGGACCACTCATTAATCTTATGATGGAATATGACTTCATTAATCTATTATGATGGAAGTATGACTTCATTAATCTCATGATGAAAGTATGACTTCATTAATCTCATGATGAAAGTATGACTTCATTAATCTTAAGATGAAAGTATGACTTCATTAATCTCATGATGAAAGTATGACTTCATTAATCTTTTGATGAAAGTATACATTACATAGATCCAGGCAGACAAATTGACCGGGGAAATGACTTATTAGTTCATGATTGGTTATTTGATTGATTGAACGACTAATTTCAAATTGCTTGATTCATTAGCATTTTATGTAATAAATGTTAATTAATAATTATTGTGAAGTAACTGTGCTTACTTGAGTTTAATTGGGTCTGTAGAAGGTTCAGAAGTGATGTTTTCTGTTCTTGATCTTGGCTGCTCACACAATATTGATCTCTCACACAATTGATGAATGTAACTAAATCATTTCTTTAAAAATAAAATAGTACATATATACAAATGCGTTTTACACATACACCCCATGCACAACACACGCCACACACACAGCACACACACAGAACACACACACACTATACACACAACACACACTACACACACACGACACACACAACATAAACAATACACACACTGCACACACACTACACACACAACACACACTGCACACAAACAATACACACAATACACACAAAATGCACACACAACACACACAAACACAACGCACACAAACACACACTACACACACAAATACGCACCACACGCTACACACACACACACACTAATACACAACACACACTGCACACACACACTACACACAATACACACACAGTGCACATACAACGCACACACTACACACACTACACATACAACACACACACTACACACACAGCACACAATACACACACACACTACACACAATACACACACAATGCACACACTAAACACTACACACACAACACTCACAACACACACTACACACACACTACACACACTACACACACAACACACACACTGCACACACACACTACACACAATACACACACAATGCACACACAAAACACACAAACACACAGCACACACAAACAAACAACACACACAAATACGCACCACACGCAACACACACACACAAATACACAACACACACACTGCAATACTACACACACAACACTCAATACACACACAATGCACAGACAACACACACAAACACACAACACACACAAATACGCACCACACGCAACACACACACACAAATACACAACACACACAACAATCACAAACACATACACACACACACACACACACATTAATTAACTTTGATATCACTCAAATCTAAGTTATAAACAATGCGCAATTCAGACTTACTTGCTAACTGGTGATTGTCTGTAAGTCTCCTGGCAACTTTGAATACTTAGCAAACATCCGTACATGTCCACTAAATAAACATGAAGACAAAAAAAAATAATGTTCTTAAATAGCCCATTTCATTATTCAATGTATAAATCGATTCATATTCTTATTAATTAACTTTCATTTATTTATTACACAAAATTTAAACATTGTCTAGTAGTTTGAAATGAAATAACGAGTGCAGTATTTCCAAACAATCAGGTATTCTGTAGGATGATGAATGAATGTGTGAACATAACATAAGATTGGACACGTATTGTTCATATCAACTAGTAGTTAATGTACGGTTACTTACTTGACTGAATGTGTATTGTCGATGAGTTCATAAGCGTCTCTATCAGTTGAGTGATGGTTGGGTTCGTACATTTTGAAAGACCCGATAAGCACGTCATGAGATTGACCAAACCAACTCTGTGATATTAAACAAAAATATGCAATGACTAAAAAAAAACTAAAAATAACAAATCTAATAACTAAAATTATATTGACATTAAAAAAATAATTGTGTGCAATAATTGTAACCTTGCTTACTCAAATCACATAAGCAAAACAAAAGCAAATATTAAAGCAGGTAGCTACTGTCGATTTGTGTTATTGTATTAAACCTGCTCCTATTAATACATATGTACAACAGTGGGCAGATAGGTAGAAAGCAGGTAGGAAAGTATCCATGTAGGTAGGTAGGTAGGTTGGTAAGCAGATAGGTAGGATGGTACGTAGGTCCGTATGTGGGTAGGTATGTAAAGACATTTGCTGGCATTAAGTTATATACCTATTAGTGGAATTCCCATATGTCAAGTAGCAATAGTTCAGTTGCGACTGGCATCCTGTAAGCACATATTGTGTTAATTACATTTTACAAGGTATAGTAAAACAGTTATGATACAATCCTATGCACGTAAATGTACACTGTACTCAATTAGCCATGTACAAAAAACTATTTAAATTATTTATGGATTTACTAGTCATGCACGTGTGTGCTAGTCCAGGGGTCGGCAACCTTTTGAGACGGAAGAGCCAAAAGTTATAATTTACAATTTTCTCACTTTTTAAGGAGCCACTAAAATTGTTGTTTCAATATTATGGTATTTGATTAGGATTAGATATATAAAATAATATAATTATTATTATTTTCTCATGGAACTGGAAGGCCGCAATTTGACATCAAAAGAGCCGCAACTTGATACCGAAAGAGCCGCATGCGGCTCGCGAGCATTAGTTGCCGAACCCTGTGCTAGTCTATTGTGTGTATGTGTTATGTGTGTATTTGTATGTGTGAGTGTACTGGCTATTAATACATGTTACCGATCTGATTCTAATTCCGGCATTTCCCAATACTTTCTATCCCAGTATTTAGAGTTTACCGAACTTATAGATTTCAAAAATATTGATATATTCGATTCCAATTATTCGATTGAGAAATCGGGGATCATATGTAAATCATCCGACTACTGAGTGCGACACTATAAAATGTTCCATAATTTCCAATTTCCTACTCCGATGCATCGTCATATCATTGACACAGTTTAAAATAGCAATACAGACGTTTACTTACTGTTATCGAGTAAAGACTGAATACTTCGTAGAACTGAATCTTTCTGTACTGACTCAGTTGAGTTAACACAACGCTGCCCTGCTACACACCTGTAGTACACATCTAAGTCTGTGCTAAACACGATCAAAAAACGTTTACACTTAAAGATACAAAAATGTACTATGTGTAGTATACAAGCTTAAACAATATTAAATACATTGGTAGGTAGATGGGTGGAAACATGGGTGTGTAGGCGCGTGGTTTGGTCGATTGGGGGTGGGGTTTGATCGATTGGCGATGGGGGTTTGATCGATTGGCGGTGGGGTTTGATCGATTGACGGTGGGGGTTTGATCGATTGGGGTGGGGTTTGATCGATTGGCGGTGGGGTTTGATCGATTGGCGGTGGGGTTTGATCAATTGGCGGAGGGGGTTTGATCGATTGGCGGTGGGGTTTGATCGATTGGCGGAGGGGGTTTGGTCGATTGGCGGTGGGGGTTTGATCGATTGGCGGTAGGGGTTTGATCGATTGGCGATGGGGGTTTGATCGATCGGCGGAGGGGGTTTGATCGATTGAGGGTGGGGGTTTGATCGATTGGCGGTGGGGTTTGATCGATTGGCGGAGGGGGTTTGATCGATTGGCGGTGGGGTTTGATCGATTGGCGGAGGGGGTTTGATCGATTGGCGGTGGGGTTTGATCGATTGGCGGTGGGGTTTGATCGATTGGCGGTGGGGGTTTGATCGATTGGCGGAGGGGGTTTGGTCGATTGGCGGTGGGGGTTTGATCGATTGGCGGTAGGGGTTTGATCGATTTGCGATGGGGGTTTGATCGATTGGCGGTGGGGTTTGATCAATTGGCGGTGGCGTTTGATCGATTGCGGTGGGGTTTGATCGATTGGCGGAGGGGGTTTGATCGATTGGCGGTAGGGGTTTGATCGATTGGCGGTGGGGTTTACTTAGCCTCTCATAAAATCATCGTTCATCCAAATTTTTGTTGTTTTTTTGCGTCACTTGAAACAAAATAAGACCGGAGTGTGTAAGATCTGGAGATGTGTGGGTGCAACGTCACTGCAGCAACCACGATTTGGAAACTGGATACACCGATGAACTATCACGTCTCTTTGGGCCTATTCAGCATTACAGGATCAATCTCTTACGGGACTTAAGACTTCCATGTTCTTAACCTTTTTGTTAGTCTTTTGTTGAATTTTTTTTCTTGTTACTAGATGAATGAATTTAGAGATGGGTGGACGAATGAACTGGTGTGCGTGTGTGGGGGGGGGAATGGATTGACAGATGGGTGTGTGTGTGTGTGTGTGTGTGTGTGTTTGTTTGTGTGTGTGTGTGTGTGTGAAGTCCCTGTCAGTACGAGAGTAAATCTCAGAGATCGTATAAACCACCAATGGGACAGTTTTTAGAGCATTTTCAAAAAAAAATGCTCTATTGTCCCCGTTTTGTCTGTCTGTCCGTCTGTCTGTCTGTCTGTCCGTCATCACCCTAGATCTCAACAACCATAAGTCCTAGACCCATGATGTATATATCATTTTGTAGGTCTTGGCCTGCCAAGAAAACAATTTTGTCCGTTTCGCGATCTGACCTCTCAGGGCCGTAAAAGGGGGCTTATAAAGTACCGTTTTTTACTATATAAGCTGTATTAACAAAGGAGCGCCCTAGAACTCAGCAACCATAAGTCCTAGACCCATGATGTATATATCATTTTGTAGGTCTTGGCCTGCCATGTGTACATCAAAAGTTAATTTTGCGATAGGACCTCTGAGGGCCGAAAAAGGGGGCGTATTAAGTACCGTTTTTTACTAAATATGAGCTATATTAACAAAGGAGCGCCCTATATCTCAGCAACCATAAGTCCTAGACCCATGATGTATATATCATTTTGTAGGTCTTGGCCTGCCAAGTGTACATCAAAAGTCCATTTTGCGATCTGACCTCCCAGGGCCAAAATATAAGAGTTTCTTATGTACCGTTTTTGCTTATATTTTAAATATAAATAATAAAAGCTAATCAAAGGGGCGTAATCATTATTTATTTTTGTAACGGTTATTCAACATGATTACTTCCCTCTCTATACGGATTTCGTCCGGCGTAACCGTAACGAAAATGCTCTAAAATGTCCTTTGTCCGAAACGGAAAAGACTTAAATTGCTTGTTTTTATGATGCTCTTCTTTCATCCCCCATTATATCCTATAGTACAATGACCATGGAGGCACCAGGGGACAAAATGAATCCATGACCTGAAATATTCATTGGTCCTCACCGGAGATTGTACCAGGGGACCCTCAGGATGACAGTCGAGCGCTTGACCGTATGATCAGCCATCATTTTCTCAGTGGCTCCTTCAAGTCCATCGATGTGTGCGGTGTTCGGGTGGCGCTTTGCTAGCGAACCGGATGTTCACGCTGCAGCAAGACCTGCATGACCTGCATGCTGTTGGTATCGGGCTCTACTCCCGGAGAGCCCCAGTCACCTACATATATTCTCCACGGCCGTTGCATTATCGGCGAAGGTTGGGATGAAATAAGGGAACTGTGAAAACCGAACCATTAGTTGTTTTCTCGCCGCGGACCGGTCAACATTTAATCATGTCACGGCGGCCCGCTGGGGAAAAGGGAAAAGGGGGGAGAGGGACGTTGATTATTTATATTTTAGATTGTTTTGATTTACACAATGCCACTGCCACTCACAGCCGCTCACCTCTCTTTTAACCCCTGGTCCATGGAAAGTCGCACCGAGAGAAATACACCACAATAGGGAAAAAGGAAATTATTTAATGTTTCTTGGGCGGCCCAGTACCCTTTGACCTACGGACCGGCACTGGTCCGCTGACCGAGGTTTACAGAATCCGAGAGATCATCTCATCGTTACAGGGACTTCACAGATCCCTTGATGCAGATGTATAAAGGGGGACTACCCATTTACTGCTCTAAACTTCATCCGCCCTTACAGAGTCGACATTGAAACTAAAGACGGGGGGAAACGGATGATCTACGAAAACGTCAATCGACGTTAGTCGCAGATAGGCAGTCAACTTACAGTGTCATGGATGTACTGTTGAAACCTTCAAAACACAAAGCCAGTTTTGACGAACAGCCATAGACAGTATCTGTAATATGAAAAACACACAAAGTGTTTAGATTTTTATATGGAGGGGGGCAGGTTAGGACTGGTTGTTGATTCAAGACAAGACGAACATGGTGCAGACAATTTCACCATTCGATGTTTTTAGAATATCATTCTATCTATGAAACTAATTTAAATTTCATTGCATTATATATCTATATGTAACCTTTTTTATATGTCTCATTCATATAAGAGTGTATATGCTCCTTGTCGCTGTATTATATAAAACCCTAGATGTTACGTAAGTCAATGTAAAAACATTTCATTACACGTCTATCAAATTCAGAAACATTATTCCTAAACAAAAAGATGACCACTCACAAACACACGTACACATTTAACGCCAACAATGATAAGCTACATACATAAATAAACACCTATATTAGAATTCAGCCACTAGTGTCATTAAATAAGTCAAATACCAGTATTTATCAATGACTTTAAACATGACTTACAATTCTGAAGAAGTTTCTGCGCCGCAGTCAGCAAACCACCTCTGGTCTGGTTAAGGTCCGAGTACATGCACAGGGTCAAGTTGGACAGACACGAGATGTAACTGGACATTCCGTACCTATAAGAGATAAACACAGTAAGCTGTCATTTGTTACATACATACTAGCTATCATCTGTAACATACACACTAGCTATCATCTGTCACATACATACTAGCTATCATCCGTCACATACATACTAGCTAGTAGGGGGGGGGGGGGGGGGGAAAAAAAAAAAAAAAAAAAAAAAAAAAAAAAAAAAAAAAAAAAAAAAAAAAAAAAAAAAAAAAAAAAAAAAAAAAAAAAAAAAAAAAAAAAAAAAAAAAAAAAAAAAAAAAAAAAAAAAAAAAAAAAAAAAAAAGGGGGGGGGGGGGGGGGGGGGGGGGGGGGGGGGGGGGGGGGGGGGGGGGGGGGGGGGGGGGGGGGGGGGGGGGGGGGGGGGGGGGGGGGGGGGGGGGGGGGGGGGGGGGGGGGGGGGGGGGGGGGGGGGGGGGGGGGGGGGGGGGGGGGGGGGGGGGGGGGGGGGGGGGGGGGGGGGGGAAAAAAAAAAAAAAAAAAAAAAAAAAAAAAAAAAAAAAAAAAAAAAAAAAAAAGGTTTTGTATTTTGGGTGTAGAGGTTTTTTTAAAAACGTTAAATCGCTGTAAGACGTTCTTTTAACAAACAAAGCAACATTAGTACGTGACGTTTAGTTAACGTAAAACAACAACAAGTACACCAAGTTCACCGAACACTGTAAACAATAACGAAATAATCCTTAGTAAAATGCTTAATAATGGTTATGTCACACAACCTACCTATCAGTGGCATTACCATATAAAGTCATACATCTGTTCAGACCGTTGTAGCACTCTGTGAACAAGAAAAAGACAACTGTTTATTTCATTTGGATCGTTGAATAAGATTTGTGTTTCACTTGATGAATGCATCTTGTTATTTGTATAGATACATACACCCCTAAAGTTGTTGTTTTTTAATGCGGTGTCGCGGAGATATTTTGCATGGATTCAGTGGAAGTTTGTATCCGTCTGTGAAATCCCTATAAGGATGAGATGAAATCTCTCAGATCCTATGAACTACTAATGGGATGGTTTTTATGGTGTGAAATCCCTATAAGGATGAGATGAAATCTCTCAGATCCTATGAACTAATGGGATGTGGGGCAGGCCCCCTTCTTCATTCCCACAACAGCCGATAGTGCAATGGCCACGGAGGCACCACGGGAGATATATCGAGATGAAATCAGACCTGAAAATTACCTAGACCCTCACCGGAGACAAACAAGGTGCCCTTCTAGCGCCTGACAGTCGAGCGCTTTACCGCACGACCATCCGTCCCCGCCAGGGGCGCCGAGAGCCAACAAGGGCCCCAGGCAGCACATCATGGACCCTTAAAAACAACAGAGTCGAAAATGATGGGCCAAAGCTCGGGCGCAGCGAGTGGGCCCAGGAAAAAACCAAGACCCTAAAAGAATGCCTGGACCCCGATGCCCACGGAGGCACCACTCGAGATATAAAACCAAAACCTGTGGACCTCACCGGAAATCAAAACAAGGTACCTTCAGGTCGACAGTCGAGCGCAAAACCGCACGACCAACCGACCCCGCCAGGGCCAAAAACCAACAAGGCCCCAGGGAAGAACAACATTACGGACCCCTTAAAAAACAATGAGTCGTGAAAAAATTGAATGGTCGGGGCGGCCGGGCCCCCTTACAGATGCGGGCCCCTGGCAATGACCTCCCGACCCCCCCACTCGGCATGCCTGGTCCCCGCTGCGTACCAGTAGAGAGGCGTAGGTGCAATTGGTCTATTTATGTGTTTCCAGACTCCTACTTCTTTCTCCCGTGGTGCCTTCATTGTCAATGCGCAATCAGCTATGTTGGGGGTTAAAAAAAAAAAGACCACGACGAAAACCGTTCCACTTAGGTTTTATAGGATTAAGTAATAAATATCTCATCCGTTAAGTCAATTCCTTTCAAGAAGATTTGTTTTTCATGTCCAATCTCCTCACACTAACCTCTGTTATTCAAAAATTGATATTTGCCATTTATTTCAGATAAATCAACAAATAACCCGTAAATATGTAGGCCTATTTACCGATTGGTTACTGGGGGATGGGGGGCACATGATACTGCTAAGACGACCCTGCATAAAACACAAGAACTGACCTGAACTGTACATTAATCCATACAGATATTGGAGAGCCTGATTTTTGTCAGTAACGTCCTTAGCCGTTGTACAATTTAAGGCCGTTATACAGTTGATAGCAGTCTCCAATCCAGTACTGAAATTTGAAAAAAAAAAAGAAAAAATAACCAGATTTTGTTTTTTTAATTTTTCGTATTTTTAATTCCATAAGACAATGAAGTGAACTAAAAGAAAACCAAACAACAATTCAAAGTTTTTACTGGAAAAGTTTGGGGAACAGCGACAGATTGATCAGGTGATTCTATAATCAATGTCATTAAAACAGAAGTAAAATGATAAACAAAAATAAATGGTAAATGAAAAAGTCTTGCAATGGGTTATGCATTTTCCTCTATAGCTTAATTTTTTTTTTTAAAGGTCACAAATTTCTTTAAATTTCTAACTTCTAACATATCAATGAGTTACACTGCGAGTATTTAACTGTACCCGGCATATCTAAAAGTGGATCATTTTATCAAACTACAAGTATAAATCTAACAGTGGATCATCAACTTATCAAACTACAAGTATAAATCTAACAGTGGATCAACTTATCAAACTACAAGTATAAATCTAACAGTGGATCAACTTATCAAACTACAAGTATAAATCTAACAGTGGATCAACTTATCAAACTACAAGTATAAATCTAACAGTGGATCAACCCTTATCAAACCACAAGTATAAATCTACAGTGGATCAACTGGAATAACCATAAGTATAAATCTAACAGTAGATCAACAACTTCATCAAACTACAAGTATAAATCTAACAGTGATCAACTTATCAAACTACAAGTATAAATCTCCCCTTAAGTTATCAAAAAGAATGCCAAGACTATGAACGCAGATATTTGTTTATCTCAGCTATTAGCCACCTTAAATGGAACAAATCATTATACCAGCTTTGTGCAAATTAACTTTACATGTAAAACTCAACTTCCTATACGGACTATTCCTAAAGTCTAGTTTTTACCTTGTCATTTGCGTTTCATAGAAAGTGTTGGCACAAGCCTCCAGTCTGCTAGAACATGTCACCAGGTCAACTATTTCAAAAACAATACAAGATGAATTATATAATTAGAGGTCAAGGTTCAGACGGAAGTCGAAAGGAAGTGGCTATAGCTTAGAGCCCCCACTTTCTTGGGGGGAAAGGGGGGGGGGCAAATAATTGTCCAAGTGAGCGATTGTTATATATTTATAAATATAAATGCTTAAATATTTGGCAATGACATATAATATCTGAACTTCTAAAAGACCCCCATATCTCAAATAGCTAAAGGCCCAAAGAAGTTTTAATCCGGCTCTGGGGAGATGTCAAAAACAGGTCTGCTAATATAAACAGTTACCCGTTCCTCTCTCGGACACCGAACACTCACCGTATATAACAATTTTACACATTACTCTATGTAAATGTGTGGTAAACCTTTTCTTAAGCCAAGTAGATTGAGTTATGTATATATATACATATATATATTAGCTACAAATTATATAAAGTAAGGTTTGTAATTTCTGCATATGATGATACGCCAATACGACATATTAAACATTTGTAGCTAATAGTGTCTCAGTGTCTCAGTGTCTCAGAGATTAAGTTTGTATTTTTTGTCCTAAAGTCCTACATCTTCATGAAATATACATTTGAAGATTAAACAAGCAATTAAGCCTGTTCCATTCTGGACACAGGACGTGTTAGCGCATTTTCAGTACGTTTGTTATCTTTCAGTAAATATTTGTAAATTTTGGAAATGTTTATAAATTCAATTGTGTAATGCATATATCTGAAAAAAGATATTAAAAGGACAAGTAAGTCATGGTGATTAACTGTTACAAAAATAAATAATGATTACGCCCCTTTGATTAGCTTTTATTATTTATATTTAAAATATAAGCAAAACGGTACATAACAATCTCTTATATTTTGGCCCTGAGAGGTCAAATCGCGAAATGGAAAAAAAAGTCATTTCTTGGTAGGCCAAGACCTACAAAATGATATATACATCATGGGTCTAGGACTTATAGTTGCTGAGATATAGCGTTCCTTTATTAATATAGCTTATATAGTAAAAAACGGTACTAAGGCCCCTTTTACGGCCTTGAGAGGTCAGATCGCGAAATGAAAAAAAAAGTCATTTCTTGGTAGGCCAAGACCTACAAAATGATATATACATCATGGGTCTAGGACTTATGGTTATTGAGTTCAGGGTGATGACAGACAGACAGACAGATAGACAGACAGACAAACAAAACGGGGACAATAGAGCATTTTTTTTCGAAAATGCTCTAAAAAAATCATTTTAATGAAGAGAAAATTAACGTAAAATTATTTTTTTTTTACATGATCAACTTACAATTGTCTAAACTACTTTTCGCATTTTCCAGGTACAAAAGCCATGTGGAATTTGATGAAGTATGTTGACAAATTGTCAACTTAGACAAACAGGTGATGTACGTCAAGACTTGGTCTCTGTAGAAAAAAAACCAACTAATTAGACATTTCAACACATACATGTGTCAGATGGAGACACCACATAATTCAGATAATTACATATAAATCATCAAGCCGTGGATAAAATTAACCTATTTTGTTTCCATGACAATAGTTGAGAGATTTATCTTCACGGTTACTTACCTAGATGGAACATTCCCATAGGCTGTGTTACAAACAGTCAAACTCTCTGAGCACTCTAACAAAAAAAAAAACCTTTTTGTTAGTCTTTTGTTGAATGTGTTATCTTGTTACTAGATGAATTGATTGACAGATTGGTGGACGAATGGGTGGGGTGTTAGGTGGACAAAAAAATGTTGAATGGAAATTCAACGCATTTCTTTATGTATTGGTTAAATTGAGCACAATCAAGATATAGCTATACATTCAACATAATATACAGTATACATACACATATGAATAATTAAATATATATATATACATATACGCATACACACACAAAGTATTCTCTGTGTAATAAAGCCTAATTAACATAATGCTGGGGTGCATAAGTAAAGGTACATTTCGGGCTTCAGAAATTGGTTTATTTCGGAGTCATTGGGAAAACTCGGTAAAATCCTCCACTTGATAGAATTGTGCCTATAATGCCCCCCCCCCGATACCCCTCTACCAAATGTCATTTAGTCACTTTAGGTCATTGCGGAATAAAAATCGCGGACTTGCAGCCCCCCCCCCCTATGTAGTGGAGGGCCCAAGGCAGGTGCCTAATTTACCTGACCATCAGAACGGATGAAGCCGTAGGGCGTGTCATCAAACGTTATACACCTGTCAGATGTCGCCTGGTCAATAAAATACAATACATATTTCAAAGAGGAAAGGACAGTGGTGTATTGGGTTGGGGAATGCGGTTGAACGACGTTCCCTTAACTTTTTTTTTTTTCAGAACCGGAACGCGTTCCTCCAGTACTTTTTCATGTCCCGACAACTCCCACATTTTTTTTGCTCCCACTATGCTTTCCCTTACTTCTAATTTTACCAATACATTACTGGGAAAGAGTTGCATCTAAAACAAATGGTTACGCATCACCGGCTGTCCATTTCCCATCTCACATGGCGCATTTTTTAAAAAAGAAGTGTTGCTCCATTTCCCATCTCTCACATTCCATTTAAAAAACAAAGTATTTCCCCTCTACCGCTTAAAGAAGTGTTCTCCATTTCCCATCTCACTGGCGCATTTTTAAAAGAAGGGTCCATTTCCCCTCACTCCATAAAAAGAAGTGTTGCAGCCTCACCTAAATTATTTAGACTGGTTCTCAAGCTGTCCAACAGATACTGTTTCTGTGTATTGTCCACGGAATTTGTGCACGTGACGGCCTCGACGCACTGTATGTAGGTCAACAGGTAAGAACTGTAGGGAAAAAGAAAACAGACGTACACTTCATCAAACAGATTTATTGTTATCAACATGAACTTGTTGCCTATATATATTTTATAATGTACATATAAACAGTGGTCCCTAAAAGAGGGGAGGGTGGAGATTTGGAGAGATTAATCCCAGTGGCGAAAACAGGGGGAGGGGTCGGCCCCCGCGGAACTTTATCTGCTGTCAGTGGGAGGTCGGCATTTTGGTTGTCCTGTAACACCTCCTTATGAAAAAGTTTAAATCCCAAATCGTTCATTTTTTTTTTCCCTTTTAAAATGATTTCATATGAATGAATTTTCACAAAACAAAAAAAAAACACGATTTTTCAACATCGAAAAATATTTCTATACGAACGCAGGAGGCAGCATCTGCCGTGCTTAATTACTTTAGAATCTGAGATTAGTCCTTCGAATTTCAAATTGGTTTTTGTGTGAGTCTTTTGTTTTTATTATTATCATATAACATTGATTGCTCCGTTGCTGGATTCCGACAAAAACTGGATTATTTACATTTTTTTTTATCTTTGCCGAACTTAGTTAGAAGCGATAACTCAACTATGTCACACAGGAAAGGAAGAAGTGTTTATAAATACAAAGATACCTCACATTACAAAGATACCTCACAATACAAGGATACATCACAACAGGCCCGTAGCGAGCGGGTGCCGGGCCCCCTCTGCGTTTTGTCTGGCCCCCTCTGCTTATTTGCTCTACTTAGTAAAATATATTACCTGCCCCCCCTGCTATTGCCTGGCCCCTGCTGTAGAATGCCTGGCCCCTGCTGTAGAATGCCTGGCCCCTGCTGTAGAATTTTCACGCTACGGGGCTGCCTCACAATACAAAGATACCTCACAATACAAACTTAATTTGTACTAAAATCGGTTAAATTTCAACATTTTTTTTTAAATCTACATCAAAATCTTCTTGCATAGGGTTATGCATTTTTCTCCATAGATTTATAAAAGAAAAAAAGCCACAAATTTCTTTATTCTAACATATCAAGGAATTATGTAGCGAGTATGTAGCACACAGCAAAGTTTATCTAAAAGTGTAATCAATTTGTACCACTTTATAAATTATATAAAATGGATTGGTCCGTTTCTGGATGCCCATTAAAAGTTCAACATTTTACGTTTTGTTTTCCCATCAGCCGGAGATGGGATGACCTGTTGGACACCAAATATCTTCACCGTATGGACGGAGATGTTTGCCGTGTTTAAGATGAGACTGGGGGTCGTGTGGCAAAGCACTCGACTGGTTCGATCCCCGGTGAGGGCCAATGAATATTTCAGGTCATGACTAAAGTCCCCGCTATATCTTTCGTGGTGCACTACCGGCTATGGTGGGGATGAAAGAAGGGCACCGTAAAAACCGTCCCATTAGTGGATTACAGGATCGAAGAGATTTCATCACATCATTACAGGCACTTCACACACTGTCAACCGGAGGGTTCCAGGTTAGATCTCCGATGAGAACCATGAGACTTTTTCAGGTCAAAGTAAAAGTTCTCTCTATGTCCCCCGTTTTGCCTCCGTGTCCATTGCACTATCGGCTATGGTGGTGACGAAAGAAGGGCAAAAAACAGTCGCATTATTTGATTATAGAATACAAGAGATAAACCATCTCATAATTACATGGACTCACAGATTCCTTGACCCTGACATTTAACATTTCTATCACTCATAGCTTTCTAGTATCTCCCGTAACATTTACTTATTAATTAAACATGTCTTTAAATGCAATAAGTTGATCTCTAAGAACAATTCGTAAAGTCTGCTAGTATAGAATGGGCCTATCTTTAAAAAGGATAGTGAGTAGAAATATTTCATAAGTCAAAATAAATAATTTTGTCCCAATATGTTGATGTCCGCAATGAGTAGGCTTCATCTTGCTACTTTTTTAAAAAAACAATAATACTACAAGGAACAAAAATAATAAACAGTATAATACATGACCTTAACAAAATCTTAAACAATAAATCAATTTTCTTTTTTTTTTATAATCCTTTGTTTCCACAGATTTTTTTTTTAATTATATCTTTTTTGTGGAATTTTTAGCAAACCAATTTTGGTCTTTTGTCGTTATTGTTGTTGTTATGTTATGTTGTTTTGTTCTATTTTCCTATTGTTGTTTTATTCTTTAATCTATTATTATTTTGGACGAGAAGACCAGGAGTTGGACACACGCCTCTGTGCTAACAATGATTTTTTTTATACTCTAATATTTAATGACATAATTATTTTCTAACGTATGAAAAAAAAATGTTTCCATTTGTAAATAAAAAAAAAATAGCAAATTTCGTTCGTCAAAAATAAATTATTTCAATCGATCAAGGAAATATGATGAAGAAACAACTGCGTAATTACTTCAAGTATTAGGAATAATGATTACTTCAAATATCAGGAATAATAATTACCTCAAGTATTAGGAATAATAATTACTTCAAGTATTAGGAATAATAATTACTTCAAGTATTAGGAATAATAATTACTTCAAGTATTAGGAATAATAATTACTTCAAGTATTAGGAATAATAATTACTTCAAGTATTAGGAATAATGATTACTTCAAGTATTAGGAATAATAATTACTTCAAGTATTAGGAATAATAATTAAAATTGATCAAGGGGATTTTTTTTTCATTTACCTAATTTAGTCTATTATTTGACCGATAACAACAAGTTGGTATAAATAATAAAACCCTAACCCTGACTGCAGTTAACCCTAATCACTATCTTTCTTGATTCATTGTGATTTTTTATATTTGTTTATATATATATATATATATATATATATATATATATATATATATATATACAAAGAAATTAGTTAATATGATATATATATTGGGTTCCATTCTCAACAATCATTTGCAAATTATATAGAACATGATATATCGGTCCAGCATGCTGCTCTTAATGACCTCCCATGCGCCCAACGCAATTGAAAGTCTAATTAGTTAAAATTGCTTCATTTTAGTTTGAACGGTACTCCCGTAATATGTTTTACCCAGGGAGAGCGCCCCACCCCCATTGAGCGCCGCAGTAATTCACTCACTTCCATCTAAAGTGAAAGCTACACATATTTACCTGGTACCTAAGGAAGAATAGTACGTGTCTCGACATTGATTGATGCGGTCATTGCAGGTCTCTGCGCATGTGCAGAGCAGACAAGCTGCGGATATAATATCTAGTTATATGCAAATGATATGTTTTTTGAAGCATAGTTATATTTATTTTACAGATAAAACTAAAATATCCAACCGAAACTTTGAAATATCGTATGCGTAATATTTGATTAACCTCTCCACCTCTTACAACAAAAATAATTAAACAATGTCGATAGATAGATAGATAGATAGATAGATAGATAGATAGATAGATAGATAGATAGATAGATAGATAGATAGATAGATAGATAGATAGATAGATAGATAGATAGATAGATAGATAGATAGATAGATAGATAGATAGATAGATAGATAGATAGATAGATAGATAGATAGATAGATAGATAGATAGATAGATAGATAGATAGATAGATAGATAGATAGATAGATAGATAGATAGATAGATAGATAGATAGATAGATAGATAGATAGATAGATAGATAGATAGATAGATAGATAGATAGATAGATAGATAGATTTGGACACCCTAGAATATGGTACATTTTGGCACTGCAGGTAAAAGTACATTAATGAGACCCATAGACAAATGTAATTTAAAAGTCAATCTAGCCACTTGATGTTCTAAAAGTCAATCTAGCCTCTTGATGTTCTAAAAGTCAATCTAGCCTCTTGATGTTCTAAAAGTCAGTCTAGCCTCTTGATGTTCTAAAAGTCAATCTAGCCTCTTGATGTTCTAAAAGTCAGTCTAGCCTCTTGATGCTCTAAAAGTTCCTGGTCACGTGTCTCCCTTCGTTACAAGGTGTCTGCGTTCATTTATACCAAAGTCATTTTGACATATAATACTGAAATAAACATGTAGGCCAACATACTGTCAAAATGTTCTTTTCGTTGTTTTAACAGGGTAATTTCATAGTTTGATTTTAAAAATTCCTCGTTTGATTCTACAAGAAGTGTTGGTACATGTATATACACTTCGGTTCTTATGTAAATAGTTTATGAATCTTACCGCCAATATTTAACGCTTTTTAATACTCATAGTTGGGAAGAAATTAAATGTATTTATGTTTTAATAGATACTGGGTCAATGAACATGCGAATTACCAAAAAAAAAAAGAAACAATAACATAAATAAATACACACATGTATGTACGAACATGTTTAATAGTCTACAGGTATACTTACAGAAACAAAAACAAAGAGGTAGCGTAGAAAAAATTGTCGATGACCCAACTTCAGAAAACAATATAGCTTTACCTCAAGTTGCGCACATATATTACAACATATATTGTACCTCAAATTTCGCACATATATTACAATATATTGTACCTCAAGCTGCTCCCATTTATATTGCAATATATATATTGTCATCAATACTTCATTCAACCAACTTGGATAAAAATAGTGCAGGCCGCAGGAGACTTTCTGGTTCAACTGAACTGCGTTTGGCTTGCACCCCACTCCTTTGCAGCAGTCCTTTTACGAAACCCCGTTGGGTTCAGTCAGCCCAATGGGATTTAGTCAAACACATGTAATCACACTGACAAAAATATTAACACAGTATCTATTACATAATGAACTTTAAAACTGTCTCACATTTGTAAATGTAGTAAAACATGACGAACCTGTCAAAATGAGTACAAATTTCCCATCCATTTGGCTCACAGACAAAAAATGTCTAGAGTCAGAAAAGAATGAAGTGATTTTTATTAACTTGATTTAGGAGGACATCAGTGTCGCCCTTTATATCTTGAGATTCAATGAAGTGACACAATTTACAGACAACGTAATGCCTGGTCTATGACGTTCCACCACTAGATATCTTGAGTTTAATGAAGTGACACAATTTACGGACAACGTAAGGCTTTTCAATGACGTTCCACCACTAGATATCTTGAGATTTAATGAAGTGACACAATTTACAGACAACGTAAGGCCTGGTCTATTACGTTCCACCACTAGATATCTTGAGATTTAATGAAGTAACAAAGTAAGGCCTGGTCTATGACATCCCACCCCGAGAGCAGACACAAATACACATACACCCCTGCCAGTAGACACATACAAAAACACACACTGCCACGCACACACGCTGCCACACACAAACATACACACACACACACACACACACATACACATAGAGCAGATGGTAGGCCACAACCCTTCTCTCACATTTAAATTTTCCTTCGGCGGATTAAAAAAAAAAATTGTAATAACCATGTAGCCCCCAGGTATGCTTCAACCTTTATTGACAGAATCCTTTGTGTGTTCGTATAGACCGGTAACAGAAGTATGATCTACTTTCATAACACGGTCTACTCAGGTCTTCCAGTCTAAACAAAAAAAGTTTTCGTCAACCGGAAAAAAAATGAATTTCGAAAGAGGAAAATAAAAAAATCTTACGCCTTCCCACGTTCCCATTTGTCGTAGCCCAAACAAACCAAGTCTTTATTCACCAAATTAGAGCTAATAATACTGTGAATAAAAGGATATGACCAAATAAAAAAATTCCAATACATCGTAAAGGTTTAAAAAAAAAAGAAAACCCATTCGAGCGCTCCTAAATGCTGTGGTAATGGTAAAAAATGCGTCTACATATCAAAATGGAAGAAATAGTGTAGCAGAAATGAAAAAACTTAATGCCAGACATGCCATAAATTTAAAAAAAAAAGTCACTCTGACATTTCACAAAAATATATTTTGTGGACATCTTTCACAAAGTAAATGGGGTGGGGGGGGGGTAAATAATAACCATTTCGTTTACGCAGTGGCTACGGTTCAGTGCAGCGACTCGGCCGCTATATTTAGATATATATATCATATCTGGACCCTAACCCTATCCCTATCCCTAACCCGAACCCTAATCCTAATCCTAACCCTATTCCTTAGCCTAACCCTAACCCTAGCCCCGAAAACAAAAAAAAATATGCAATAATAAGTATGGCTGGTACCCAAAAAAAAAAATACGGGTTCGGTCGGACCGAACCGTAGCCACTGCGTTTCGTTTATTACATATCAACCAACGTTTTTTGACACAGCTCAAACGACTGATATAACGTGTCATGAAGCAAAATTCGGTCAACGAAAACCAGCTCTTGAAATCATAAAAACTATTCACAGAAATTTTTTTCTGTTAGAAAGTGTCAAATGAATCAATAATAGAAGATGGAGAAAAAACTGTTCAAATTTTTTTAACATACACACCTGCATATATGCACACCTGGGTGAATGTTTGTACCGTCTAGACAGACTAGATAGACAGACAGACATACAGACAGACATACAGACAGACAGATAGATAGATAGATAGATAGATAGATAGATAGATAGATAGATAGATAGATAGATAGATAGATAGATAGATAGATAGATAGATAGATAGATAGATAGATAGATAGATAGATAGATAGATAGATAGATAGATAGATAGATAGATAGATAGATAGATAGATAGACTGTCTTGCCTTTATTTGCATAGGTGTAATCTCTCTGTATGTGCAGGAGGGTAGCACTGAAATATTAAGACTAATCATCCATTGTTGTTGTTGTTGTTGTTGTTGTTGTTGTTGTTGTCCTCTCTAAAAAAAATGTTACCACGCCCCCATCTCACTCAGTCACTTCGACACTGTGAGATTGCAAAGCCTTATTACAAAAATAAAAAACGTTGCTGCCACTCCTCTCCACCGTCATCATATACCCACACTCACATTCACACACACACACACACACACACAAACTCACATTCACACACACACACACACACACACTCAAACGCGCGCTTCATTTGTTATGTAACATCGCGCCCCCCCCCATATCCTGATACTCTTACTGTCTACGGACACTGAGGTTTTTAATCAAACTTGCACAATCCCCTGTTGGCAGAACCTCCATTCGGACCTTGTTTGGGAGGGATGGGAGGGTGTGAGGGGAATGGGATCATTGGATCCCAAACCATGAGGCCTAATGCGGTGCAATGCATTCTCCACTTGCACAGCGTCTTCTTCAATATACTGACTTACTGTCAGACTCATTGTTCAGACACAATATACTGACTCACTGTTACACACAATATATTGACTCACTGTCAGGCACAATATACTGACTCACTGTTTAGACACAATATACTGACTCACTGTTTAGACACAATATACTGACTCACTGTTTAGACGACACAATATACTGACTCACTGTTTAGACGACACAATATACTGACTCACAGTCAGACACAATATACTGACTCACTGTCAGACACAATACACTTACTCAATATCAAACATATTATACTGACTCAATTTTAAACACAATATATTCTAACATTCAAGGCCCGATTAAGGCCTAGGCACTATAGGCACCATGCCGAGACCTACAAACAAAAACAGGGCCTACAAATGTAAAAAAAAAAATTATTTTTTTTAAATTTACAATTATATAAATTAAACTTAGGACACACGAATCTATAGGGCCTAGGGCCTACACAATCCTTAATCAGGCCCTGCTAACAGTCAAACACCATATAATGACTCACTGTCTGCCAAACACAGTATACTGATATGGTACCAGTCTACATACGACACTCGTCCCAGGCCCTTAGTGTTGCTAAGGACAGGCACGCCGAGTGGGGGGGGTCGGAGGAGGGGTCATTGCCAGGGGGCCCGCATCTGTAAGGGGGCCCGGCCGCCCCGAACATGTCAATTTTTTCACGACTCATTGTTTATTAAGGGGCCCGCAATGATGTCCTGCCCTGGGGCCCTTGTTGGCTCTCGGCGCCCCTGGCTAAGGACGCGCCTCTGCTTCCATCAGTACTTGACACGAGTGTTATTTTGTTAAGACCATTATTTGTAAGCTGAAATATGATATGCTGTGTGTGTCCGTAATCTTGCATGCTCTCTCCGCAACGAGAACTAAAACTAAAACTAAAATTAGAAGCAAGACTAAAACTAGACGAAAACTAAAATTAGTACAGAAAAAACGAAATAAAAACTGAAACTAAAATATGACCTGGGACTAAACAACACTACTATATCCTCTTCTCTTATCAGCGCAAGTCTTTTTTCAAAATTTTCCCTGGTACCTAAAGAAGAATAGTACATGTCTCGTAATTGTTCCTTCGACCTCCGACCTCCGCCTTTTTTTGATACTAAACGTAATGAAACACCTTTTTTTTTTCTTTCTAATAGCTAAGTGAAAAAAAATTTACTATTAAATATAAAGTGCAAAAAGTATCTCCGAATTTTTCGCCTAAATAAGTCCCGAAATGCAATGTGTACTAAGTGACATAAAGACTTTGTGTGTAAAGAAATAAACTCATTTTACACTCGCCCCCCCCCCCTTGGGTCTACATCCCCCTCCTCACCCCGACCTCCTTGGAATTACCTCACCAGCCAAACATACAAACACAAACACACAAAAATATAAACAACTCGCCCATCGCCTCGTATTTCAGGGATAAGAGTTATGGGCCTAACCGCACTGGCTCATTCAAACTGGGGGGTGTCGATAATTTCCCCTGGGTACCGAGAAACAACGCCGCCATTATATTCTGGCTGGACCTGCTCACACTATTCATCTCAGCAAGTTGACGTGGAGACATTCATTCATAAGGTGAGCAAAATGTCAGTAGTTTGTTGGAAAGATAGGGGGGGGGGGGGCGGAAGGGAGGGAGAATATACACGCGACGCCCTACCTTTTTTTTAAAAAACTTCATTTCATCAGAAATTCTTCTAAATGTTAATTTTAAATTAATATCTTGCTGGTTTAAGATTTTAAAAGATTTCTTTTGTTTCCGCTAGGTGGCAGCGATGTGCACTGACTGGACCTCTTCATTGATTGCCATGCGCTCAGCTACCGGTTCGTTATCTCGGAAACTGGTCTTTTTGTGTCACGTGATCATCATCCTGTCCTCTGTTACCAGATAGGCGGGCTCATAAAGTCTTTATATCTATGGGCGGGTTTGTCTCCGGTCAGTTTATATTACGTGCATGCAAGCAAATGACGCACAAAATCTACAAATTGAAGCGATATTCACTTTTACTGATCTGGCGGTTATTCGGCGGGTAGCTATTTGAGTTTTGGCGGTTTTCGTTGAAAACATCTGGCAATGCTGGTCATCTCTCCATAGGTAGCACCTCACTAAACCACCAAGGACAAACGGTATCGCTAATTTTTTTTTTTATTTATTTGAAAAATGGTTAACTAAGTAAAAATGAAAAACAATAACCAATATTTTTGTAACTGATTTTTTTAATTAAAATATTGTGTTGACATATTTCATTCTGTGACGGACAATGGGGATGGAAATATATTTGCTTTTGTCATTTTTAGCCTTGTGTCACTGAAACAGAATTAAAAACAGGGATGTCAAGTATGTCAGTTTGGTATGTAGGTCATTCGGTAGGTAGGTAGCTGGTAATCTGACTAGCTGGCTGACAGGTATGTAGTTTGCTATATAGTTAATTAGATAGGTAGATAGTAGAGGCTTATATAGGTAGGTAGGCGGGCAGGAAGGTATTAAGTAAGCAGGTATGTAGTTTGCTAGGTAGTTAATTAGATAGGTAGATAATAGAGACTTATGTGGGTAGGCGGGCAGGTAGGTAGGTAAGTAAATACATAAGTAAATAGGTAGACAAAATTAAGACCAGAAACTATTGATTTGCTGGAAAATATTTACGTGTGTGCAGGTGAAAGTTGGCACTGTTCAGTGCAGTCTCCACCATCTTAGCAATTGTTGGATCGGTACACTTGGACAGGCGAGACAAACATGAAATGTACTTGACTGTCCCGTCACTGAAAGTTCAAAGTGTTTTATGGTATTTAGCAGTTCCATTAAATGAAAATTTTGCAAGGTTTAAAATGCTGTTTTTTAGATACAAAGAACAATTATATTACACAGTAGGAAATAAAAAGTAAAAAAAAAATATTATTTACATGACACATTAACCTAACAGTATTGCAGAGTAGTTCTAAGCACGCCATTCAAAAATACACTTTAAAAGTTTTTTTTAGTCTGTGCTTTCTGAGTCCTGAAGGTCTTCAAGTTACGATCTCTTCAGCACAGTTGATTTTTTTGCATCTGGAAACTCTTTGCGACGCTGTTCAATAATTTGCAGCAAATACTGCTTTTCCTCCTCTGATTTGGTGAGGGATGCGTTGAATGATGACGCCAGTGCATTTTCCCGCACGGCACAGTCATTGACAACTTTCAAGGAAGAGATTACTGCTGTTGCCTTCTAAAAAGATAGAGTTTGTAACCAGGTGGAAACATCAGTCATGAGAAAATTTGTGGGAAGCAGAAGAGCATTAAAGAAGAGCAGAGATGACGAGGTCACAAAATCCTTTAATGTCACATTAGGAAGTGCTGAAGGATCATTTGTGCTGCGGATGCACCTATCTTCTTTTTGATGATCAGAAGATGTCTCCATTAATTGCCTCAAGCAAGCAGCAAGGCTGTTTGTCTCACCCCCCCCCCCTCCAAATGGAGGAATTCCTGCCACGAAGATAAGATTCAGAGTCAGACAGAAGTTCTTTTTAATCTTCACGTGGCAAATATCTTGAGTTGACTTTCATTTGGAGGATATTTGAACAAACTGAGATTACTTCTTTTTATGGCTTGAGATTTTGCTCCAGTCAAACATCGTGGCATATACTAAATTTTTTCTGTCTTATTTTTGGCCAAAACGTCTAAAAGCGCTTGAATAGCAGCAGATCGGGTCCAGCTGTACTACCCCCAAATGTCTTATTGAAGACGGCTGTGTTTGTGAACATTCTATTGGCCAGTAGGCTCAGTTAGGGGAAGTACCAAGCTCAATGAAAATTGGCATGTCCAGAGGACAGTATACAAGCAAAGAAATAGGTCATGAAAAAAGTGTACCTACTAACTGCCAGAGGGCTGTGTTTGTAAACATTCCATTGGCCAGTAGGCTCAATTAGGGGAAGTAGCTAGCTCAATGGACTTTAGTATGTCCTTATGAAAATTTATACCGAATGTCAACCAGACGGCTGTGTTTGTAAACATACCATTGGCCAGTATCTAAATTAGGGAAAGTACCTAGCTCAATAAACATTGGCATGTCAACTGGACAGTATACAAGCAAAGAAATAGTTCAAGAAAAAATAGTACCGACTGACTGCCAAACGGCTGTGTTTGTAAACATACCATTGGTCAGTAGGCTCAACTAGGGGAAGATCCTAGCTCAAATGAACCTAGTAGTCATAACTACATGAATGATATTTATATAGCGCAACATTTGATCTTATAAAACGATTTTTATAACTAAATTGAAATGCACTGGTGAAGCTGGCTATTTATATGAAAATCAAAACTTCCAGAGAATTCTAGAATTTCCCGGAACCTTCTCAATTTTTTTCCACGTTTTTCTAGAAGCTTCTAGAACCTTCTAGAGATTTCATAGACCCTTTCAGAACCTTCTAGAATTGTATAGATTTTTTTCTGAAACCTTCCAGAACCTTCTAGCATTTTCTGTGTGCTTTATATAAACATACTCACATTCAAAATTCATTCAAAATTATTTAAAATTTCAATGTCGATGATTTAGTAATACATAAAGTCATATATTCATGAAAATGTTTCTCTGGTGTTTTGAAGGAGACACACAAAAAAAATGCTCCAAAAAAATTTGACAAAAAGTTATTTTGGGCCACCCTAATAATATATATATATATATATATATATATATATATATATATATATATACCATATATATATATATACCATATACCATATATTTATCGTACAGATGGTATACACCAGAGTCGGCCCCTGATGAGATCGATGAAACCCATATTCCGTTTTTTCTTTTCGTAAAGTAAGAAAACAACTTAAATTCATTTTATCAATAGTCAGTAAATAGTCTTAATCCAATAGTAGAAAAACTAAGAAACTATCTCATTGGACAAAACTGATCGAAGAGCCCCATTGGGCCACCCCTGGGACTGAATACAGACTCAGTATAAAATGTAAAATGTAAAATTCTATCATTTATTTCTCCTTACGTTCTATTGTCCCCGTTTTGTCTGTCTGTCTGTCATCACCCTAGATCTCAACAACCATAAGTCCTAGACCCATGATGTATATATCATTTTGAAGGTCTTGGCCTGCCAAGAAATGACTTTTTCCATTTCGCGATCTGACCTCTCAGGGCCGTAAAAGTACCGTTTTTACTATATAAGCTATATTAATAATGGAGCGCCCTATATCTCAGCAACCTCAAGTCCTAGACCCATGATGTATATATCATTTTGCAGGTCTTGGCCTGCCATGTGTACATCAAAAGTTCATTTCGCGATAGGACCTCTGAGGGCCGGGCTTCAGGGCTCCTAAGGGGCTTATATATTATATATACACCTTGTACGTTAAATAACCCATTCATTTGGTGCGAAATACTGCAGCACGTAGTTTCACCAAGATTTATTAAGAAACTCATCAAATGAAATAGTAAGCTTGTGTTCTGAGTTTAATTGAAGTATCAGAGCTATGCAACAATTGACGGAGTTTTCGGACGATTAAATGACTACAATTTCGAATGTTTTCAATTATGAGTCCTGTTTCAGTAACCACAAACCACTTGTGGTTAGATTTAAGAGAAAATAATTTTTTTTTTCATATATAAAGAAACGTCTTTATAATATTATTTTTTTTACAGATATATGCATTACACAATTGAATTTATAAACATTTCCAAAATGTACAAATATTTACTGAAAGCTAACAAACGTACTGATACATAACATGAAAATGCGCTAACACGTCCTGTGTCCAGAATGGAACAGGCTTAATTGCTTGTTTTTTATTATTATTTCTCACTTAAAAGTATCTAATGTGATAAAATATTTCATTCTGCATGTTTTAACGTTAGGAATAAAAAAAAATAGCATACATGTCTGTTGAGCTTCCGTGTTGTATAAAACAAGAGTTTAAATCAGACTGGCACTCTGCAAGTAGACAAAAAGTGTGTTGATAAACTATAGATCTAGGAGACAGAATTTAAATTGTTTTATAATACGTGAGAATAGCGGGTACGGGTTAGAAATATATTTAATATGGGAGGAAAAACTAGACCTATATTTATTTTTTAACTGTTCGCATCAATATATAAATTGTCTAGACCAGTGTTTCCCGAACTTTCGACATCTATACCCCTTTTTTTTATTTTATTTTTGTAGCACGGAGTACCCGTTGTAAAAAAAAAAGAAAAGAAGCTTGCATACATTATATTTACGGTCATGGTTTTTCCCTAACTTCATTTTCTTTATTTAGCCGTGCATATATTAGCAAATGTTCTCAACCTGGTGCAGCGCATACACCCCACCAATACTCTTCGCTTAATCTTGGGGTCCGCATACTACACTTTGTGAGACACTGGCCTAGACTTAAAGCATAATACAGTAAATACTGTCTTTTTTTTTTCATTTTTAAAACTATATAAATGTTGCTTCAAGACTGGATAAAGGTGGTTATAAAAGAGATGAACTATAGAAATGACATATTTAAGTATAACTATATGATGTATTATTTACCATAAAGAAGAAATCGATTTATAAATATTATAATTAATTTTTTTTTAAAAAACTCAAGTTACTTAGGTCAGTGATATCATTCAACGATTTTTCCTTTTCTTCCCTTTCGCTGTCAGTGACACAAGTCTGTCTCAACACACAACTATAATACACGTCTAGGTCCTGTCTAAATACACAACACAGAAGATTAGAATGTTAAAGAATGACAAATATTGTTTTGGTTGTTTTATCACGAGCAGCTAATGCAGACAAGAGTAAATGCTATTCCTAAATAAATATGTTCAACATTTGTGCAATGGAATAATTATAATTCGTCTCTTAATAAACTTTTTAGCAGAGGCGTAGCTAGGGGGGCGGGATGTACATATGTTCCCGGGCGCTACTCACAATGGGGCGCCAAATTTATATTTTACATATAATATTATATGATTTTCGAATGGGGGGGCACTAAAATGTATTAAAAAGGTACTGTGCCCCGGGCGCGAGTTAAGCTCGTTACGGCACTGCTTTGTAGTAAGTAAAAAAACAATATGTCATCAATGTTCTCTAATGAGGATGTTCCATCGATAAATTGAAATAAATATTTACCCCTCAGCACAGAGGCGCAGAGAGTTTAACTCGCGCCCGGGGCATAATACATTTTTAGCGCCCCCCCCCCATTCAAAAACAATATACCATTTGGCGCCCGTTTGTGAGTAGCGCCCGGGACATGATGACCCCCCCCACCCCTTGCCCCCCTCACTACGTCACTGCCTCAGCATCGACTGAGCTAGCTACCTTTAAAAAAAATGTGAACAGACATGACAGGCTTCGACTCCTATTAAAAAAATGATCTTATTTCTTAAGTAAGTAGAATATCAATATAAAATTGTTGTATTTTGATTTTTTTCCCCCTGAAGCAGCCCCGTAGCGTGAAAATTCTACAGCAGGGGCCAGGCATTCTACAGCAGGGGCCAGGCATTTTACAGCAGGGGGCCTGCCCTGAAGAATCCAAGGATATATTTAATTGAAGACTTTGAAATATAATAACGTATACGAATTAAAAAAAAAAAACTTTAATGTTCTTACCATGGGCGTCGGTAGGAATTTTTCCAGGGCGGGGGGCAAAAATTTTCCGGGGGGGCAAATAACAACTTTATGACATTTTTTTTTAATGTAAGGGGGGAGGGAGCAAATGCCCCCCCTCTTATATGACATTTTTTTTTCAAAATGCCCCCTTGTCCCCCCCCATGAATACGCCCATGGTTCTTACCACAAAAGCTTAATAAATAGAAATGACTAAAGGATACCTTCCTGGATGAGTCAGGGTAACCGGGAAAGATGGAAGTAAAAATTTACAATTGTTCAAAAGCCCAGTGGCTCTCAAAGTGTGAGTGGCGATCTCGTGTGAAGTGGGTCGCGACCAAAAAAAATGTTCAATAAATGTTCATGTGAGATTAATACAAAAAATAGTTCATTTGTTTTTCTTTATTTAAAAACTTGTTTTCTTTGTTTCTTACTTACTTACAGGCGGGTCGACAAAATGACCGGAACAGGATGATTCTTAGTGGGCAGTGAATCGCGAAAGTTTGAGAATCGCTGGACTAGCCTAATATCCGTTAGGTTTTTAATTAAGTTTATAAATTTACGATATAAATCAAAACATGCTGGGAACCCGTGTAAAAGTCACATTGGGGAGTGGGGGGGGCCTGGGACTAAGACGTTCGTGTAGTCAGGGGGTTGCGCTCTACCACTCACCTTTCCGTAATTAAAACAGTTATCATTGAAAGTTAGTCATAGTAATACGTTCAACGCATGAAGGGGGTGGCCTCTTTGTGTAAATGTGCCGGGGCAGATTTACAGGTGGCCGCACAAAGGCGCACAGTCGGGATACAAGGATTTCTGAATCCCGACTTTTTTTTTTTCAACATTATTGGTTGATTGATGGATTTCTCTTTTTTTTTTATCTTAAGGGCACACTCTCTTCTACTCTCGGGGCCCTACTGACCAAAGTCCGGCACTGGTGGGTGAATCACCTGAACGTTAAAGTAACACGGTAACCTTTTTAAACTGGTCTCACCTGGACATTGAAGACTCTACATAGTTTACGTGACACTTGTAAATGTCGTCTGAACATGTTGCTGCCCAGCTACAGACCATACATACTGGAAATATATATATATATGTATGTATGTGTATGTAGTCGCAAAGGTGAGCAAGTGAGTTTAAAGTTTACTCACCCTGTGAGAGTTACCTATTTGGCACCCTCCTCCCAATCGAAAAATAGCACCAAAAAAAATAATAATAACAGCGCTCTTTCGGCACCCCGTCCTCTTTCGGCACCCCGTCCTACCCCCCCTCCCCCCCGCCCCGCCCCCGCCTCTTCGCACCCCTTCTCTTCGCGCACCCTGTCCCCTGACCATCCTCTGACCTTTTTTTGGCGGCTGAACAACCCACACTACGCTTCCTACGTTACCGACCTTCATAAGGGTGGCTATGTCCGTTGTGTTAAATAACTTTATTCATATATGCAAAGGGCCGTGCAATTTGTACATTTTGTTTCCCTATTTATGTAGCCCCCGGGGGGGGGGCGGCCAAACCAACCTTAAGCCTTAGCAATGCTTTCAGCTATGCTATGCTCTATCTCAAAACCATTCAAACGTCTTCCCCACCAACATACAAGCTGACCACAGTAGCGTGCGTCTACGGTACAAGGTATTTCAACCAGTATTTACATAAAGAAAGTAAATTTAAACTTTGAAAAAGAAGACGTTGTCCTGCCCATAGATATGTCCTGCCCTTCAATTAACCCAGTGGGAGGCTCGTGTAGTACAGCAGTATAAATAAAAAGCTAATTGTACTTAACTGTTACCTAATACACATGCTATTACACATGCACTGAAAGTGTTTATCCACTAAGTCTAAGACTTTCTGGTTCACTTTGCTTTTTTCAATAATAGAGAAATCTCTCAAAATAGTTAATAGTATAAAATATTTCTTATCATCAAATGTTCATAGCATAAAAAAGTGTTTGGAGGGGGGGGGGGAGGAATGAATAAATAAACGTAAATACTAAATAATAAACATGAAAAACTGTATTGACTTAGATTTGTCTCGTTCCTTTGAATTGTTGTTGTTTTTGTTGTATTTCGTGTATGTTTTCTTTATGTTTGGTTTGAATACTAGACTATTTTTTTAAACCTTTAGCGACCTTGTAAAAAAAAAATTAATAAAAAATTACGTTTAATTTACCTGCTACAATAATGAAAAGTTTTCTGTCCATGATCTACATCAACTCACGGCCAACGACTTCAGCCTGTCAATCAATGAGTATAAATGTGACAATACGCCGTGATACTTACAGAAGGTTTACAGACTGATATGTGGTATGGACATTATAGCCTACACATAGGCTGCTATGATATTTTTTTTAAACAATATGAAAGCCGAGCCCCCATTTTCCCCACAGCTTGAAAGTTTACTTAGTTATGTATATTTAAACAATAGAGAAAAAAAAGTAACACCTGTAGCCTATGTCCACACAATGACCAAAGTACGTTCAATATAAATATAAATATAAATATATATATACTCAGACATATTTACAGTCTAATGATTATTAGATGGCGGGAGTGGATCTTGGAAAATATATACACATGAATATATATATATATATATATATATATATATATATATATATATATATTCACACGTCACTCCATACGTATATCAATATCTCAGTATTACTTTATATATTGTTTACATAAATGAGCGTGCCATATGCTTGTTGTCACCGGGAAAACCCGTATGTTTTGACGTAATCTAGTTTCACTTTTGTTTTGTTGTTTGTTTTGTTGTTGTTCTTCTTGTTTTTACACGTTTTTGTTGTTTTTTTTCACCAAATGAGAATGACAATTCCTGGTTGAGTTAAAAAAAAAAAACTTTAATATTAGAAATAATCTGATGACAAAAGTAGGTGTCATTGTATTGTAATTTTATTTGAGCTGGAGGTTCACGAGGAATCGGAAATCATTGATACGATTAGTTTAGTTTAGTTGGGGCTTCAGTCAGCGTGCAATGCAGGTGGTACGCATTCTCTTTCTGACTCTGGCATGTCACGGCCATGGGCGTCGCTAGGAATTTTTCCAGGGGGGGGGGCAAAAATTTTCCAGGGGGGAGGGAGGGCAAATAACAACTTTATGACATTTTTTTTAAATGTAAGGGGGGGGGGGGGGGGGGGGGGGGGGGCCCCGGGGGGGAGCAAAAGGCCCTCTCTTATATGACATTTTTTCAAAATAGGGGGGGCAAATGCCCCCCTTGTCCCCCCCTCCCCTATGAATACGCCCATGGTCACGGCTATTACTATTTGAAATGTGCGAGTATTATATAACGAACTTTATTTGTTTTGTTGATGAGTCTCTTATTGATTCATCAACAGTTGTCGGTATTAGGCGACATCACTATTTGTGATTATATCAACATTTAAAAGTAGAGCTCGTTGTTAAACTAAACATCAAGTCCTCCACAATTCATTTTTAGCAATACATTTGAATTATTTGATGAACAATGTCCGATTTTCTACACGGAATTTGATTATTTTTGGTTAGAAAACCATCTTTATTGTTTTAAATAGGCTACGCCAGTGGTCGGCAAACTTATCAGCCAAAGAGCCAAATATGAACATTACAACAGTTAAAAAATTATTGGGAGCCAAATTTGCTTGTTTTGTAAACTTTTATTACACTAAATAAGTAGTGCTCTAAAAATGTTGTATACTAAATAACACTAAATGCCAGAGCCGCACTTAAGGAGCCAAAGAGCCACATGCGGCTCCGGAGCCGCACTTTGCTGACCACTGGGCTGCACTGTGCGGATAAAATAGCGCCGTATACAGTAGAGTTCCTCAGGCAAAGGTAGATTACTCTCAAATTAATGCATTTCATTTTGATTTCAAATGCTACTGACTGACGCAGAAATGAACAAATTTTAATAAAAGTTCATAATATTCTCTCTTAACATTAAGAAATTTCCGAACCAATCCCCTGCTCATAGACAGGGATCCCCAGAAAGAAAAAAAATGATGTTTACTACAGACGTGAGGACTTGATATAAAATGTTAAGTATTAATAGTCCTTGACCTTCAATACTTTCTCCTTAAAAAAAAAAGTTTAAAAAAATATATTAAAGTTTCAGAGGCGTAGAAACAGAAATTTTTATGAAATCAAAGTCTAGAAACTTTCGAAAGACCTCCACAACTAATTTAACATTATATAAAAAAAAAATTCCCACCAACAACCACTCTCTCCCCTTCCCCCCGGGGAGAGAGTAACCATAGTCATCTCCCCTAAAAACTTCATCATTATATTTATTTGACTTTTAAGAAAGAAAAAGAAAAAAAAAAGGGATATTTTGATCCTAACCGGCCAATGACTCCCGGCATTTAGTGAGATGGTGAATGTAACGAGTTAGTGAACCCACCAGTGATCATATCACTTGCTCGACTACCTTCTCGTCACTTCTCATGATGTGTGTCCCCCCCCCCTCCACACCAATACCAAGTCTCGTGAAACAAACTCTGCCACCCGGGATTATTGGTGGTTTCGATTATTTTATTTTTTTTTAACTTCCCGTTGCCATGACCAACAAATAGAT